>ML798121.1:144559-172637 GCA_009831015.1 Picea engelmannii
TATATATCCAAAAGAGATATGTCTATCATGGTGTTTGGAGTGTTGGGAGTGAGAAGTAACTGAGTGTGAGGACATTACTTATTGGTCAAAGTTAACAGAATGGACATGTCATTTTCCTTTGTTAGGCTCTGGTTCTTGGACTATGGACTCTATGGTATCTCAAGAGGTAGGGATACACGTGGCTACACATGTACACCAAAAATGTTAGGATGGGGTTGTAAAGGCGGTCTTTTAGGTGCATGAATATTAAAAAAATCTCTTTGCCCAACTAGATTTAGGAATCATGTCTACAAGAGTTGATTAAAATCTTCAGAATCTGCATCGAAGTGAATGGAAAACCAAATTATTTTGTTTCCCTCTTACAAAAAATCATTTGGCCTTCTTCCCCTGCCTCTGTTTCCTCTACCATGGCTTCCCCTACTGAAAAATATCATCTATAAGGCATAGGGATAAGTTAGAATATGCATAAAATAGCAAGTGAAACATTAAATACCATTTGCATCAAGATAATTTAAAAAATAAACTTTGGCTTGATCAACAAGCAAGCATACATACAACCGGGGATACAAGAAGAGGAAGTTCAAGACACATTTTACATATCTGATCTGAAACACTTCATCACCTCATACAATTGGTCATTATTTAAGAACATGATGATTCCAATATAATTTGGGAATGTGAGGGGCTTGTAATGCATGGAAAGTGAAGTAAATTACAAGGAGAGTAATGTCACATGTTCAAAAAAAATAACACATCCATCATCAATCATATTCCAGGATTAAATGTCTGCCAATAATCATCTCATACATGCCATGACAATCATATCTTCAACAATTGCCAACATATCCATTGTTTATTTCAAATAAGACCTTTAAACTTGCTTATGAATCAGGGGGAAGAAAAACATGAAAGAATTAATGAAATATGATTTGGGTATTAATGGATAACATATGTAAAGGGAGAGAGATGGGGGGAATTGTACCCGAAACAACAACATTCATCCATTTACCAAATTTATTCCCTTCATCCTAACTAAACTCCTTCACATCATGATTAAAAAATAATTTTGATAATAACTCATTCAATTCTGCACAATCATCTATCTTTGTTGTCAAATTATTCATGCTAGGATGGTAACACTTATCTTCAAACATAAAATAGTTTCATGACTCAGACAACTGGGGGGGAAATAATGAAAACTCTTAAATCATATATGATTCTAGCATTTAAGGATTGATGAATTTAAAGTGGCATTATGGAGGGATTTGGACCTGTATGCAGAACATAAAATATTTCCAAAATAATATGGGATATCTTTTAGTTCAAATATCATGCCCAAAAAATCATAAATAAAATTCCTTTTAAACCCAACCAAATAAGTCCAACATCATAGATAGTTCAACATTTAAGCTAGGACATCCATCATGGTTTTCATAATCATCATATAAACTCACAATAAGTTTTGTATGAAATATATAATTACTTTCAAGAGCACACCCAAGTCATTTTTATCGTTGATATTAGTAATGCACAGGTCGTACCCTCTCTTCCAATCATTTATTCAAAACCCAAAGTAATGATTTTATTCATATCGACATCTTGTCCATAATCACAAAAATTTCATCAAACTCAACAAGACTCGAAACTGGGTGATAATAATCCTCTTTAATACCCTGCTGGTCATATCAACATAATGTACCAATGCTAATTCACTTATTTTCTTTCTTTAAAATTTTTCTTGTATCAAGAATGAAAAGGTATTGAGTCGACCAAGTATGCATAACTCTAATAACCTTAGAATAAACACAACTTTTAAATTCCATGCATAAAATTTAAAAACTTAGGGTTTGAACTATGAAACCAGTGAGCTTGTTGTGTCACCTTTACATAAAATCCATCAAAATTATTTATTCAAACAATCATAACAACCCATTTTTCAAAAATCAACCAGGGTTTGAAACTGGTAATGACCACATTGTAAGTTTGTTTATGCAGGAAAAGTTGACGCTGGGTTTATATCTAAGTTTCTTTATGTAGAGAGTTATAATTATGTAAAAACCCCTAATGAGTTCGAGTAAGACATTTAAATACCATATTTGGGACTCCAAGGATAAGGGAATTAGCCATGAAATGACATACTTGTGGAATCATGAATCTCAGGTGGGGATCCAAAACTAGTGTTCGAACAAGCCAAAAGAGGGACAAAACCCAAGAAATGCATGGTTGACCAATGGGACTAAGCTGTAGAATGACATTTGAAGGTCATGAGATCAAAATTGTTGCATGCAGAGTTAAATGATAAGAATTTAATATGAAGAATCGAACTTGAGGGTCGTGGGTTCGAAACCCTTTGAAAAAATAATAATATATGTGTACAAACCAGAACCCATGAATACTTCCAATTATTTTTGGAAACTTTAAATATCGAACAATGGGAAGGAGGCCAAAACCAGAGCTTGCATTCTTTTTTGAGGATAAAAAAAGAGTCATAAACACATTCAATCCCTAATTGTATTTACACATTCAAGATTTAAATAACAATTTTCATGACCAGGGTTCAAGCCACAACAATCAAACATGGAAATATTTTGTTCGGAGATGAAAAAATGATCTTGAAAGATGGATAAACAACACACTCATTCATAGATGAGCATACTGTTTTCCCAAAAATATTATTGCAAAACAATAGAAGCATTTGATGGGTACAAGGTAAACTACATACATTCCCTTGGCGCTTCAAATATCTTCGAAAAACATTGAGCTACAATTACCAACAACAACCACAACGAGCTTTCAAACCACAATGTTACTCGACAACTACAAAAATCAAATTCCAAAATGAAATGAAAAAACAATGCAGGGTGGTAAAATCAATGCAAGTGAATTCCCGCGTCCCATGCATTCAAATCATGGGGTGTCACATTCTCCAAAAACATAATATGCATTAACACTTTAATCCATTTTGTATTTCCACTCTTACCATCAACGAACCACAAGGATAGAAACATAACTGAGTCGACGAGCCATCACATGACACTCAACTAAATCAACCACCACGTATTCTTCTAGCTCAAACGATGACCCATCTTTCACATGAAAATTTACTCACGCAACCTTTCATTAAATACCACATTCAATACAAATGAGTGATAAGAATCATATGTATGTTCGACCCAAAAAATCAAAGTATAGATTATGGTGGATAGCACTGTGAAGGTTGTTTTCATATAATATACCATATGAAAAGTTCAATAAAACATCCAACCCTTTAACTATAACGTGTCACCTTTGTTTGTTGGAAAAATAACTGAGAGGGGGGGGGATGAATCAGTTATATATATAAGATTGGAACTTTTCAAGTTCTTTTCTGAATCTTTTAAGATTATTATTTAATGTGTTGCTGATAAATTAACATGCATAGATATACAATATTTGATCAATCACACAGAATACACAGAGACATTGATTTTCCCAAGGAAACCCGTAAAGGGAGAAAACCTCTTCTTCTTCATATGATAAGTAGTCTTTATTTTCTATACATTATCATTCTTATGAGAACCAACTCTTTGTAAGGCTACCACCTTTGTTTGACAAACTACAACCTGCTGAGAGCACCAACCCTCTAGTTTCTCTAGCACCCACTAGAAGGAAGCACCAACTACCTAAGTGTTCCATCACCAACTGGATGGAAGCACCGACTTCCAGTCACACATGCACCAACTTGTATAATAGAGAACAATGGTTCTCCCTTGAACCACCCTACCACCCTAATTTTTCTAGCTGCAACCGGATGGAAGCTACAACTCCCTGTGTTCAAGCACCCACTTGAAACTCTGAGGACAACAGTCCTCCCTGGCACCTCCTTACCACCCTGAGAGATAAAACTTTGTTACATAAATTTATTAAAGTGATACAGTATTTGTCAATGGCTTACAAGTCTCATCAATGTTCTTCTATACTTCTTTTCTCTGCCTGCATCAATGTATTCTTGCTCACATCATCTTGTGCTTTATGTTCTTCTTCTCTGTCTCTACATGCACACCTCAACATTGGCTTCTATGAACATGAATCACAATTGAAGACGCCCCTTCTCTTCTCTGTTTTGCGTATATTTATCATGCCAAGTCCTCTTCTAGATCATGCACGCAACTCTTTGTCCTCTCTGGTAGTTACAGTCTTCGACACTTTTCCATCTATCAATTGTCTCTATTACGAGTCTTCATTCCATTGAAAATTATCTGGAGACTCTTCAGCTCCTCTAGCGATCACCCTGAAGCTCTTTGAATTCTCTGGTGTTATAGCAAGATTTTCCTCACCATTGCTATCTTGCACACAACCCTTTTTCCATTTCCCTATGCAAACTTATCATCCCTTTTTGATGAATCCATAGCTAAAAATACACATTTTTCCACATATACGCGCCCTATCATCTATACAACAAGTGTATACGTAGGTTGCTCCACTGCAACCCATCTACATCAGGATTTATGCTAGAAAATACAAAAATGGAGTCGGGTTTCCATGTCACAACAAAATATCTCTGATCCTTGGCCTTCCATATACTGGAAACGTTCCGACTCAGCCCTTCAGTTGCATTTTGAAGGCTATAAGAGCAAAATTTCGAGCTATGGAAAAGAGGATAAAGCATTCAACTTTGAGAGAAAAGTTACTCTGGAGAAATTACTTCATATTGAGTCTACATCTCTTTGTCCCTCAAGTCTTAACACAGTGTTCAACACCCAAGCTCTTTCCCTATTGCTAAGAGAACCTCATTGTCTCTTTTCTATGAGCTTGCCTTTGGTGGAGGATTGAAGTGGTGGATGCCCAGTTGGAAGGAACTTGGTTTCTTGGTTTCGAACCGAGCCAACACGAAAGTCTGTAATGTTGTCACTTTTGGTGATCAATTATTAATAGAAATACTCCTTTCCCGTCCTATTGATATCGTGAAAATATATGATTATTATCCATGGGCATGTTTGTAATGTATATTAATGGATTATGTTATCTAATGTGCTAACTCCTTTATAGTATCACGTACTTTCTCTGCTTGTTTGTTGAGAACTTGTTGTAGGTACAAAGCTTTGGGTCAATGTGCTCAATAGTGGAACACCATCGAATGTTGGATCGAGGTAGGCCTCTTTCTTATCTAGCACATTAGTTTATATAGCATACAATGGAATTGAGTTGATTTCTACAGTCATACCTGTCTATTGTGGTTTACCCTTGGCCATAGAAAGTTTTTCCCTCGTTACAAAATTGGCGACTCTGCTGGGGAGAGATATTCCTTCTAAGGGTTGAAGTACTTTTTATTCTTGCATTGCTCTTTTTCCTTTATGTTTCTTGTCATATAACTGCTTGACAGATTGTGTTCACTCTGGGTCTAAGTTTTCAACCTTTTTTCCCTTACTTGGCCTTGTTTTCAAGCCTGTACTATTGGCCCTTGGTTATGAAAGTAAGCGAAGATCGAGGAAGAAAAGGAAGAATGTGAATTGCGTGGAAGACATAGTGACTGTTACTGGGTCGAAGTGAGAAAAAGAGTAGAAAAGACAGAGCGAAGTAAAAGGAAGCAAACTATTGAATGAGGAGATCAAGGATGATAGATCAACAATAAAGAAGGATCATGGACAACTTAGCAAGTGGAAAAATCCACCGTTGGATTCTTTGGAGCACCCCGCAAGAAGGAAGGAAAAATAGGTTGGTGAAGCCCTGAAAATGCGGGTCAAGATGACCTAGGGTTTTAGACACCTAGGGTTTTGGCATCTAGGGTTTGTGACACCTAGGTTTTGACCTAAGGATGTCAATGAGATATTGTAATGCAAAAATAGAGGTCTAAAGGACCTAGGTTGGGTTGTTTATGTTAGGATGATTGTTTTTGTCTTTGTCATTGTGTGATCGAGTGAGTAATATTGAGTGAGAGAGAAGTGTTGAGTAGGAGAGCCTTCTGTATTGTAAGATCTTCAGCTAGGTGCGAAGATCAACCCTGCAGCTGGGTGCCTAGGGAGGGAAGAGATAGAAAAGAGAAGAGATAAGATCTGCTAGCTAAGAGAGTAGACAAGAACTGTAGGCTCCATCTTAATACAATATAAAGCATAGTTTTGTGGACGTATACCTAGAGAGAGAGAGTGAACCACATATATCTTGTGTTGTATGTGTGATTAGTGTTCTGTTCTTTGTTATTGGTATACTGCTATTGCATTACTATGTTAGATTTGATAGATATGTCTTGCGTAGTAGATCCTAGGAAGATAAAGAATACTAGATTATTGTGTGCCGATCACTTTGAACCCACTTTACATTCCTTCTGGTTGTATACATTTTTGTCCTGCAACCCCCACATAACTTCTTTGGGTGAGACTACATCTTCCTTGTAGGTGTTGCCGAAGGGCTAGTAGATAGGGATTGTTGGTGCACTCTTGAGTTAAACCCTGGGTTTTCCCCTATGTCAACAAATGGTTCCATTTCCGGGACCAAAATCTTCTTGAGGGAGTATCAAGGTGGTTTCCATCAAAGACGAAAATTCAAAAGTGGATAGAGGATCAAGAAAAGGACTTCGCTGAAGCCCAGAACAAGAACCCTAATATTAGTACAGAGGATTGGTTGGAGAGATATATCTTTACTGATATACACAAAATTTTCTTTGGAGGACTCCATCAGGAGCTATATGAATGGTTAGTAGATACCCAGTTTGAGATCAGATCTAGACCTCCTGTGGTTTGGACATCGACGCTGATCAGGAATGTCAAGAGAGTTGATAACACTGTATCATGAGAAGTAGATCACTGGTTTGATAGCACCATTGGAGGGTACATCACCGAGTTTGTTGTTGATAGAGTAGAGTCATATAGCCAAGCCAAGAGATATTTCTTCAAGGGACCTAGAGGAAAATTTTTACATTTTTTGAAGCTGAGGATCAAGATGCTATTGCATGAGAAGAACATCTTGAAGATACAGTAGATTGGTCGGATTTGAAGAACATAGCGTTCATGAATTCAGACAGCGACAATGACATAGAGGTTGGACATACGCATAGTGTGAGAGTGCTCAGAGAAGTTCATCTTGCAAACCTATTCAAGAAGATCTATGGGGATGAGGGTTTCTACAGTGGAGAAGAGGCAGATCTAATGGACGAAGAGAATTCAGAACCCACTGGGACAAAGGAAGGGAAAGATGAAGAACCTCACTGGGAAGAGCTAGAAACTTCAGGAACCGCACAAACTGCTGAAGTAAGTACTATTATCCCTCATATTTATTCAACAACATTAAGAAATTAGAGTAATCCAAGCCACCAGAGCGTTCAAAGCACTATCACTAGTAGTCCACCACATATTCAGTCAGGAACCCTAGGAATATCTATGGCAGATGAGATGAGGCTCCCTATTTTTAGGGGAGATGGGTCTGAAGACCCTGATCAACACTGGATCCTATGTGAATCCGTATGGAATATTAAGAATGTCACCGACGAAGCTGTTAAAAGAACCCAGTTTAGTACTACCCTAAGGGATTGTGCACTGAGCTAGTACATGAAGCTTGTCCAAGGACTTGCACAGCCTAAGCCGTTGAATCAGATCAAGAATGCGTTGATTGCAGAATTCAAGAAACCCAAATCAGAATCACAATATATTACAAAGCTAAAAGAGATCAAGTAGAAGGTAGCCGAACTCGTTTGGGAATTCGATCAAAGATTCAAGTCCTTAACAGGCCAATTGACTTTTCAGATCCTAGATGAGTAGAACAAAGAATGGTTCATTGCTTCCCTCTTACCACACATCAGAGTTCCTATGATGTAATAGAATATTGCTTCACAAGATGAGGTGCTGGATATCACCATGAAGTTAGAATCAGCCCCTATGGGAGAATCCATCTCAGGTATGAGCCAAATCTTGAGTCAACTAACTAGTTTGTCTCTGCAAGTCGAAGATATGAAAAAATACAAGGGAAAAGATAAAAGAGAAGAAATTTGGTGTGTCAGATGCATATCAGAAGGCCATGACAAGGAACACTATCCCTTATTCCATGAATACTTAGCCTCTGGAGCTCCAAGCCCTTTGAAGCAAGTCACCTTACCCTGGTGTGAGGTATGCCGAAATAGACATTGCCCTGGTGAGTGCTATTACATGCAAAATTATGTTCAGACACCCACAAATTTGTATTGCATGTTCTGTAAGTCCATTGGACATGATGATAGGGATTGTAGGGCTTACGATCTCATGCATGATAGGTCAAGAGACATATACAAAATTCAAGGTGAAGCACAGCAAGAAGAAAACACTACGCAGTATAACTCCCCTGGGAGAGGAAACTTCAATCCTCACGGTGGATTCAGAGGACGAGGAGGAGGAGGAGTTATGGGTCGAGGTCAAGGATAGATAATCTGTTATAACTACGCACAACCAGGACACCTAGAAAGGGGCTGTCAGAACCCTTGTACCACTTGCATCTATTGCAACTCCTTCGAGCATGTTATCGAGGAATGTCCAACATTGCTAGCTAAGCTTCAGGAAAGACGAGGACCTCAGTAGAACCCACAAGTGCAACTGATATACGCTAAACCTCACGGAGAAGACCCTAGATTCATTGTTATCACTAGAGGAGGCACTGTTACGGGAGAAGACATACTGACCCTAGGGAAGACTATAAAAGACTCAGGAGTCAGGAAAGTTGCAGAGAAGACCCAAAATTTTGATGCAAAGAAAGAAAGACAAGTATTCGAGGAGGCAAGAAAAGAGTTCAAAGGGGATAAAGGCTCTTCATCAAAGACATGACCATAAGTGAGAGAAAATGGGATGCCTCAGGCATTTGATCAGTTTGCTTCGCCAAAAGAATGAAAAGAGGTAAAAAATCTCATGGAATTTCTATATACTTGTATTAAGTTGATTCAGGATGAGAGCGTTGTACAAGAACTACAAAAATTAATCAGAAAGTATGAGATAGGAAAGATAAACCCCTTACTGAATAGGGAAACACACCAAATTTCTAAAAAGAGAAGGACAAATAAGGAATTACACTTGAATGCTCAAATAGGAGAATATGATATAGATTATGTGGTCCTCAACTTAGGGTCGGAGGTCAATGCCATGACGAAGAAAACCTGGGCACTAATGGGAAAAACCAAGTTGATCTATTCCCCTATCAGTCTTAGGATGGCTAATAAACAAGCTATAAGCCCCTTTGGCAAATTGGAACATGTCCCCGTGGACATCGACGAAGTAAGAATGTTTGCAGATTTTGAGGTAATTGAGATAATTGATGATAGCTATCCTTACCTTGCGCTATTAGGAATTGATTGGGATTTCAATAATTCCACTATGGTTGATTTAAAGAAAAGACGCATGACTTTTGCAAGATATGGCCTTAGGGTCATTGTGCCTTTAGATCCAGATGAAGGTTAGGGATACACAGAGCCCATCAGAGAGGAAGACCGCACATATGAGCTGGAAAACTTATACAAACTAACAACCAGACAACAAGATTACATTAATCCTACAGCCGATGGAAACCTAAGCTGAAAAAGTGACAGTGCATGTTCATCAAAATCAGAAGAAGCACTGGAGAACTGGCAGAATAAAATGTATGAAGTATCTACAAGAAGAAGTGCTAGATTAACCAGAGAAGTTCACTGGATCGGTACAACAATAAGTAACTTACCCATCTTTGATGGTCTGAATCCTTTAGAAACCTTCTTGTCAGACTTTGAAGAAAGTGTACCAATGCAACAAATATTTTTGGCAATGGATGAGGCCCTGAAAGAAACCCTAGCAAGATGGTGGGGGACACACAAAACCAACATTATAGAATGGGTACAATGTCGTACCTTGATGACAACGCGGTTCTCATCACAAGTAGAAGGCTGCGAAGTTTGATACACAAGTAGAATCTACCCAAAGGACCATGTGCAAAGTTGCGAAGAAGCATGGAGAAACATTCCTCAAGAGTAGTGGGTGCACAAGTTCATCATTACACTAGACACAACCCCTATCAATTGGTACCTTCAAGCGGAGCTGCACCTAATCACTGCAAATTGGGAAGGTATGACTCAAAATTTTGTAACCACCTTCTTATTTGAAATTCAATATCCTTCAGTAGATCAAGAATTGTATATTTTAAGACAGAAAGTATTCGAGGAGGCATCTAACCTCCCTTTGGAGCAAGAAGAGGATGAATGGACTGCGCCTCTCCAGAAATTGCAAGGATGTTACAACATCAATGCTGATGAAGACGATGATCCAAGAAAGGTGAACATCACATAAACAAAAGTCCAAAGAGATGTGGAAGGACTAGGAGTTGAGTTACCATTCATTCGACATCCAATCAAGATTAATAAGGTAAATATTGGAACAATACAAACCTTGAATCTTGCAAATGTTGGAGGTTATTGGGATGCTTCCACTATTGACAAGATTACAGAATTACTGCATGAATATCAAGAATTGTTTCCAACCAAGTTCACTGACATGAAGGGCATTAAAGGGCCTATGGGAGAGATGAGGATCCCTTTGAAACTAGACACAAGACCAGTCAAACAGAGACCCTAAAGACTGAACCCTAAATATAAGGAGAAAGTGAGAATTGAGCTCGACAGAATGTTGGAAGCAGGAATTATAGAACCTATCGAAGAATCAGAATGGGTTAGCCCTATGGTGTTGCAATACAAGAAGACAGGAGAGATCATGATCTATCTAGATCTCAAGAAGATGAATGATGCCTATTTGCATGACCCCTTCCCTACACCATTCACTACGAAGTGTTATATAATGTGGGAGGCCATGCGGTATACTCTTTTACAAATGGATTCTTGGGATACCATCAGAACCGGATTGCCAAGGAAGATCACCATAAGACCAAATTTGCAACAGAATGGGGATCCTACCAGTATACAGTGATGCCATTTGGATTGAATAATTCCCCAACCATATTTTCTAGGGTGTTGGTCAAAGCATTCAAGGAGTTTCTACATAAATTTGTAGACGCATATTTTGATGATTGGACTGTTTTTAGTTTATTGAAAAATCATATTGAATGTCTAAGGCTCATGTTGGACAAATGCAGGCAGTGTCAAATTGCCTTGAATATGAAGAAATGCATCTTATTCTCAACATTTGGAGTGTTGTTAGGTCATATTGTATGCAACCAGGGATCGCTGGCCGATCCATCTAAAATTGTCATTATAGTTGATCTACCCCCTCCTACTTCAGTCAAACAACTGCACACTATGCTGGGACATACTAGATACTACATGAAGTTCATTAAAGGATATTCCCATATTACAAAACCCATGGAGAAGCTTTTGAAGAAATATTGCCAGTTTAGTTGGACGGAAGAGTGCCATCAGAGCTTCGACACACTGAAACAAAAAATGGTTACTGAGCCTATTCCGGTCTTCCCAGATTGGAGTAAGGAGTTTCATGTGCATGTCGATGCATCTTCTATTGGATTAGGAGCAGTATTAGCACAACCTAGGAAATGATATATTGACCATCCGTTAGCCTTTTCCAGCAGGAAGCTATCAATTACTGAGATCAATTACACCACTACCGAGCGAGAGGGGTTAGCCATGGTGTATGCGCTACAAAAATTTCACCACTACTTGTTGGGAGGACACTTCAAAATGTTTACTAATCACTCCATGCTGAAACACCTAGTCAACAAGCCAGTGTTGGGGGGGAGAATATGAAGATGGATTCTACTTTTTTAGGAATATGACTTTGAGATCATAGTAAAGCCAAGAAGAATGAACAAAGGTCCTGACCACTTGTCGAGGTTGGAACATGGAGAAGATCCCACTAGTTTGGAGGATACACTGCCAAATGCACAGTTTCTGGCGATTAGAAATATTGATGACCACTTCGCAGAAATAGTCCAGTCCCTATCAACAGGAATGGCACCTAGTGATTATACAATTCCATAGAAGAAACAACTAGTAGTGCGCGCTGCAGTCTTTTCACTTATAGCTGGACAACTCTACAAGATGGGACCTGATGATATATTGAGAAGATGTGTTATGGAGGAAGAATGATCGATGATCCTCATGGAATATCATGAAGGCATCGCAGGAGGACACTATGTAGGGAAATCAACCATGCAGAAGGTGCTTAGAGATGACCTTTGGTGGCCTACCTTACACAAAGATGCTAAAGACTATTACAGAGCCTGCGGTGTATGCCAAAGAGTTGGGGAACCATCCAGAAGAGATGAAATTACATTAACACCACAACTGACCCTACAAGTATTTGAGAAATGGGCCATCGACTTCGTGGGACCTATAAACCCACCAAGAAAGTGCACTGGAGAAAGGTACATAATTACAACAACGGAGAACTTGACCAGATGGGATGAAGCAAGAGTAGTTAAGGATTGTAGTGCAACTACAACTGTATGCTTCATATTCGATGACATCATAACCATGTTTGGATGCCCAAAGATCCTTATGAGTGATCAAGGCACAAATTTCATAAATAAAAAAATTGAAGCACTGACTGAGGAATTTACAGTCCACCATCACAAAAGAACGTCTTACCATCCACAAGCAAATGGGATAGTGGAAGCATTCAACAAGATCTTGGAGATAGTGCTGATGAATATTTGCAGTGTGAACAGGGATGACTACGATTTAAGAGTACCATGAGTACTATGGGCCTATAGAACCACTTGCAAGAATCTAACAATGCAGACCCCTTTTAAGTTGGTGTATGGTCTTGAAGCCGTTGTCCCAATGGAATGTTTGGTACTGTTAACGCTCTGTAAATTCCCAGAGGTTGTCGGGGGGGCAGAAGAAATTTACCAGAGGCAACTTTATCCAACCACTTTGAAAATGGGATCTAGCCCTACTAGTTTCAGAGAGGGATCTCTCTATAAGATTTAAATTTGTTTTAGTTTTCAGATGTTAGGATAGTTAGATTAAATGTGTTTGTGTTGTTTGTTTTTGTGAGTTGGCTAAAAAAGGTTTTACGCCTCCATTGGGCTATGGGGTCTGTTTTATAAAGATAGAGATTAGAGAACATATATAAAGATTCTTTTCATAGGGCAAGTTAATGAAACTATTGGATTCTTCAGAAATAAAATGATGGAGAGGAGAAAAAGGCGAGATTATCAATTAAAATAAAGAAGCAATTAAGAATTTATTTATTGTAACATCAGAAGATAAACACTTATGTTATCACTGAAATTTCGTCCGCACATGGCGACAAGAACTCAACATCGTCAAACAGGAATGAAGTCATTCATGGCACTGAATTAATTTCACAGCATTGCAAAAGGGTCAAAAACTATACAAAGTAACCAAAAATTGAAGGGCTCTTTACAAAAGTTGGGTGTGCGCGCATATGTGCAGAACAGGAACGTACAATGCGCGCATGCGCGCATGACGCGCGACTGTTGGCGCAAAAACCCGCGCACCTGCTAAACGACACATTTATGGAATTGGTCGGCCTCCTAACCACTTATGGATCGGCTCCCAAGACGATTTGACTCCCAAATCTGAGCTGAATCCGCATGGTAGGCTGGTCAAAGAACTAATTAAGCCCTAAAGAGCCCCTTTTCACACCTCAAAGGAGTTACATAATCACCCAATGCTATGCTATAAAAAGCCATGAAGAAACATCANAATGTTATGCTGCTTAGATTGTTTTAAGGACTCACTCCTTGACAATAACACATTAGCACCATTTCATTGAGCCATTCACCTCTCCATTGAGTGAATTTGCTTGGAGTTCTTTCACCATCATTCTCATTTTCTTATTGTAAGGAAAGCAAGTTTGTGAGGGCACAAGAGCCTTCCATTGGAGAAAGAAGGGACTCACAGTCCCCTTCCTTCATTGTGCTTTGATTTCATCAATTGATCAGCCTAAAAACATTGGTGATATTGGTCTTGTTGTCATTTTTATTTTATTATCCATATGCTCATAGTTTTAGTTTGTTTTAATTTAATTCTTGTTTATAGTTTTGTTTTGTTTTCTCTAACCCTTTCCTCTACAGCTGTCATGCTCAGCAAGACCCAACTGGGCATGTAAGCACCCTTTATTTTCTCACCGAGTGACGAATTGGGTGCAAACAGATTGGTGACCATACTGGGGACTTAGGTATCAATTCCTTCCTCATTTGGGTTTATTTTGCTTTCCTTTTTCTTTCATTAACTTGCAGGTGCACAAACCGGCCTCTGCTGACCTGCTAACTAGTCAATTCAAGGGAGAATTGAGAGAAATCCATCCAGATTTCCTCTCTCGGCCGTTTGCCACATGCGTGCGGGTATTTCACCCCACAGACGCGCATCGGGCACGCAGACGCTTTTACCGCAGCCTATCTCTGCGCTCATGCGCTTTCTCTCTTGATTCTTTACACACATTAGCGCTCTACGCGCACCTGTCTACACTAGAGGTCGCACATTTCACACAAAATTTTACATTGTAAGGTCTTGGGATGTGGGGAAAGTCATTTTCCTTCTTAAGAATGATGTTATGCATGCTCTAAATACTGCACCACTTAGGCCCCTCAACTTATAAAGGGGATAGTCAAACAAACATAGGCACTTAGGTGGATAAAAATCATTTTCCCTTATTTGCTTTTTGCCACGTGGATGGATTGCTTTGATTTATAATCTAAGTTGGACAATCATACTTAATCACACCTAATTCACATTTGGGACTAGAAATTGAAGTAACAATCCTTGAGTATGCTCTTCTCTTGCGCCTCCAAGCGATCTTGAGAATCAGAAAGAGATTGCGAAAACAATCTCATCTCCCTTAACAAAATTCAAAAACTTTTAGGAGAGGACAAAGGCCCTTTTTGGGACCCCTCTTAGTTTCATTTTTCAAACATATCCTAAATTCGTAACGGGCCCATACATGCCCACATGTCACAAAAGTAGGATAGTTGTTGGAATTTCGCTTTCTTAGATAAAAAAACTAGGAGAGTTTAAAGGTTTGTAATGGGCCCACACATGCCCAGATGTTCAATCTAGGATAGTTTCATGTTTTTTCTAGATTAACTCACACATAGGGAGTTAAAGGATAGTAACGGACCACATGTCCACATGCTAGTTCCCTAGGGATTTTGAATTCCGCAAGGTTGTACCAATGACATATAGCTAATTAGGTAAGCACACTCTTGTAAGGACCAAGCGAAGTCCACATGCAGCAAGGTGACATCTAAATAACTAAAATTTGGTACACTTTCACTCACACACAAAAGTCACTTCTCATCACTCACATAGCCTCTTCTCAAAACGTGGAGGTCTAAGTAGGTTTCCTCTAAAGGGATTCCGAAAACACCTCATCTTTTCTTGACATGACTATCCACTCCCACTTTTAATCAAATGAGGTTGGTTTTCACCCCCAGCCTCACAAAACAACATCATCTAAAATATTTCTAAAAAATCACTAAGTTTTCCACCACAGGAGGTGCCGAAAGAAAATTTTAGTCTAGGTAGGATTTCGGGGATAGGCATCCAAATAAATCCCCGTTATCTGGTTCTCACATTGATAAAACATAGCGATTGTCAAATAGGGAACTTCAAAATCCTCCAATTCCAGTGTTCCAATCACCATAAGGCAGGGAGATACCCGTGAAGGGTCGAAGGCTGAGGTCTGATTGTTCTATGCGTCCCCCCTTGAGGCACCCACCTCTTGGACGGGATCCAGCCCGTGACCCATTTCTTAGGCCGAAAATATAAATGTCGCACTGTGACCGAGGTACCTAGTGACCAATTTAGGACATCTACCCAGGTGGCAATTGTGGGCTGCAATTGCACCTTGATTGGATTTTGTGTGGATATTGGGAAATATCGCCAGCTCTTTCGGGATATGCCCCCTCTACCCCTCATTATAACCAATTGTTTCATCCTTCACTAGTGTCTCAGCCGGTGACTTCAGACCCCACTGTTGAGTATTATTGGAAGGTCCAGTGCTATTTGAGAGGAAGGACGTTACATTTTTTAGGACACGAGCATTTGCTTTCTTTTGATTCCCACACGCGGACAAAAACCTCTTACCCACATATATATGCTTCTTTCACTTTTTTATGTATGATGCACATCTGATTACAGTTTGATTTGAATATATATATTGTGTAAACAGTCACAAAAAAAGACTCTTGTTTCTATATTTCTCTCACCACTTTTGGCACACATTCACACAACTAGTCTGACATCATAGGGGAACCACAGAACCCCCGCCGTTCACGACGCTTGCTCAATCTCCCGCCTATCTTAGGGGGAGTATCTGGTCATACCCGCTCATCGGTACCTCCTTCACACACTCCTATGAGTGCCACTATCTTAGGATCATCTTTTCTTGGTTCTACATTACTTGGGTCCAATTCCCAAGGTCATCTATTCACTCACTCTCCTTTGCACGGGAGCGGAGGACCCACTTCCTCTCAAGGAGGAAGCACCAACCCACCTAGTCCCCATCAAGGGTCAGTTTCACAAAACACCATGTCTAGAGCTAACCCTCCCCCCCCACTACATATGCCCTACTTGGCCTCCCTCAACATACCAGATCTCACCAAGCTGACCAATGATCCTATATTGCATGACGCCACATGGCCTGCAATGCCAACAAAACTTCCTTCAAACATCCCAAAGTTTGAAGGAAAGGTGGGGGATGACCCCACCAACCATGTCCTGAATTTTCATCTATGGTGTTCTTCTAATAGCATTATGGATGATTCCATCAGACTGTGACTTTTTCAACGCACATTTACTGGCCCGTCAGCCAAATGGTATGTTGAAGAAAAATCTGGGTCCCATGGGACCTTCGAGTCATTGGCCAAAGCATTTTTGACCTTTTTTCAACTACCCATCCACCATGAAAATGGTCTAGAACTACTGTCTAACTTCAAAAATACCTCAGCCACCCACATCGCTGACCACATTCATGAGTGGCGTAGGCGACGTAGTTTGTGTAAAGCAGAAACCACCAAGCAACAATGCCTTGACTGGTTTCTCAGATCTATTGTCTCTCTACTTGGAAAGGATGTCGCTTCCACCTTCCCTCAATCTAAAGAGGAAGCCATCAGTAAGGCCCAACAATATGACCTTATTTATGCGCAGTCAAGGTACTTATACACATTACTTCCTGACCTTCCGAAACCTGTGCCATTTGGTCAAGATAAACCTGGGATGTCTCACTCAGCAGACAGACTAATAGGTGCCACCACACACCATGGTCCACAACCCCAACCACCACCGATGTATGGAACACCTCAATACCCACCTGCATATGGGGGCACTCCTTATTACCCCCCACCACCTTATCAACAACCATATCCTGTTGCTATACCTCCACCTCTCAGTGGACCACCACAGGCACCTCCCATACATCCACCTCTTCCAGCCACTAGTGGTACTCCCTCAACATCAACTTATAGTACTAGCGAAGGTGCTATTCCTTCCTATGTACCATATGGCTCAGTACCACCACAAAATCCATACTTCCCGTTTCCAGGTCCTCCACAACCCATGGCCCCCCCACACCCACATGCGGGGGTAAATTTTGTTCAACCTTTGGCTACTCAACAATATCAAAATTTTGAATAGTTGAACACAACCAATCCAACTCACCCTTCGAACAAGAAGAAAGGATGAAACAGGAACAATAATAACCCTGGTCAAGGCGGGAATCAAACCCCATAGCACCAACCCACTGGGGGCAATCAAAACCAAGGGAACCAAAACCCCCAAGGGGGCAATAACAAAAAACGCCCAGGGCGAAATAATGTTAAAACCATCCACCCTTGTTCTCTTTGTGGCGAGTTCGGTCATTACACTCACCATTGCCCCCAGATCACTGATTTCAAATGGTTGAAAGACTCTGGGAGCCTTCCCCCTTCTCCTGCACAAACTGCCCCTCAACAGGCACCACAACAGTATGTGCAACAACCCCCTCCCGTCGTGTTGCAAAACCCTATCCCACATCAAGGGGTGATAAACACCCAATAGGACACGCAACATCCCCCACCTCAGGTAGGTCAATACCACAACCCTCACAACCCAATAGAACATACAATTCTCCTCACCAGTGAGGAAGAAATCCTTCTGCAAACACAAAATCATCAGTATCCAGCTGAGTCTACTCCTATCTCTCCAGATACAAACCCTGCACCGACGGGACCCCCGTTGGTGATCCCTCTCCCTTCTGCCGAACCAACCCTACGCATCCCTCTCATCCCCTTGTGCAAGAATGTCCACAACCCACAGGCCAGGGCCGCTCATAATTATAGCTTGGTTGACGACTTAGCACAATCCCCGGCTGCCATGTCAGTCTTGGAAGTTCTCCATACCTGTCCCATGCAACGAAATTCACTACTTTCCGCCTTGGGGGAAGTCGACCCTGCCGATACTTGACTCATCACTTTCGATCTTGACAATAGCGAACCTCGTCTTCCCGCCTTGGTCTCTATTCAACTACCAGTAAAGATACGGAACATCACAGTTCATCGGTGTATCATCGATGAAGGTGCATCTACATGCATCATGTCCAAAACAGTATGGAAAAAACTTGGTTCCCCAGAACTCATACCCTCCGCCATCACCTTATGATATTATGACGGATGACCATCATCTCCTAAAGGGCTCTTCCAAAATGTCCCCGTTGAACTCGGAGGCAAAACCGTTCTCATTGATATCGAAGTTATCGACGCTCTGCTCGATTACAATATCTTGTTCGGACATAGCTACATGTATGCTATGAAGGTAGTGGCATCATCCATCTTTCGCACAATCATGTTCCCCCACAATGGAAAGATTGTAACCATCGACCAAGTCTCACATTATGAGCCAAACCCATCTGCCAATCTCGATAACATTCTTCCTTTCATTCACACCAACCAAGACGCATATCCACTCATCGAGATGGGTCCCGGGATTTTCAAAGATCCATCCTTATTAGGGACATACCATGGAGCACCACCACTCCTTCCCCCTAATCAAGTCTGTGTCATCTCATCTAACGGAACTCACATGGAGGATACTCTTCCTCCTCAGGAGGCTTTCGTCATTCCTGACGTCTCAATAGTCGCAAAAGCACTCCAGCTGGAGCCTCCTGCGCACTCGTAGACCTCAATAGTCCATGAATCTACGTCCCCTCAAGGGCATAGTCCCATTTGGGAGACATTTCCCCCACCCCTCACTCAAATTCCCTTCTTTTACCCTCCACCAGGTATAGAAGCTTTTCAGGTAGCCGCCACACTCACACTACCTAATATGGTGTTAGCAATCCCAGTTTGGTATTTACACCCACCAGAGCTGGTCCCTCGAGCATCCCTTCCCCCACAGGAAGGAATACCCATGACGATTCCTGTCCTTACCCACACTACCCCCTTACTCCCTACCCCCCCTACTATAGCTGGGGGCAGGCGGAAGAAGAAAGAGCCCACAACTCCACTTCCTCCACGCATCCCACCACCTTGCGCCCTATGTGAGAAAGAGGGCCACCAAACCAACAATTTCCCATCTTTACCTGAATTACAGAATTTGATTCCCCCCAGTCCAACCCTCTCAACACCCGTCACTAATGCTAGTCCCCCCACTACCACCCAACCTTCCAGTAGTAAAGGGTTGAGGACCAAATTCGTGTGTGCTATCTGTTCCGAATATGGCCATTACACCCATCATTGCCCAACACTGCCACACTTTCGGTAGAAATTAGCGGCTGTACGCCAGAACGTCCAGAACAACCCACGCCCTGCTACATACTCATCGAAAATCACTGACATTCGCTATGTCACCACTACAGTCAATGAACGTATGAGATGCCCTTGCTCTCTCTGTGATTCCTTTACTCACTTTACATACCAGTGTCCGATAATCCTTACATACAGGTGACGTCAATTGGCCCTGCTTTGTCAACCTGCAGAGACGACCAATGACCGTCCCTTGTCAGTAGCAGGTCTTCATGTCATTTCTCCCGAGCCCGAGGCACTTCCAACGCCTCCATGGTTCTTTAATGACATCTCTTAGGATTTAACCCGCAATCCCCCCAACTCTCCTGTGCATTCCTCTGTGGACATTCGCCACCCAACCACCACAGGTACTCCTCAGTACTTCAATATATGGTTCATGACGAGTGAACCCTCATCATCGGCTAACACCACTCCCCTTGCTTCTCCAGCAGGGGGCAATCACACTAACGCCGAGATCACTCCTCACGACCCCTTATATTCCCGTCGTTTCCAATGCGATGAGGAAATAATGGAAGAGCTACAACGCCCAGACTCTCCCTGGGATGCACCACATCATCGTGCACTCTTCCTACCACAGGAATCCCTCATGCCTCCTCACCAAAACCCCATTTATGCGGTCGAAACCAAAGATTTTATCCCATCCGGGCCTATCGATTGGTTCAACAATCCCATTCCTTCCCCTGATGCATTTGAAGAAGGAAATATGGCCAACATTTCCCCCACCATCAAAATCGACATTTCCATTAAAAATGGCATTGTCGAAGAAATCATCATTGGAGCTGCTTGCACTCCTCAGGAAATTGCTGCATACAAAGCCCTCTTCTAGGAATATCGGGATATTTTCGCCTGGTCATACACAGAGATGCCGGGCCTTGACCCATTTATTGTCGAACATCGCATCGACACTTGGCCCGACATCACACCCGTTCGCCAGAAACAACGACCGCTACACCCATCCAAGGCCACGGCTATCAAAGCCGAAATTGACAAATTACGCACGATCGGGTTTATTTACCCCATCGCTTACACTTCATGGGTTTCCAACCTTGTACCCGTCGACAAAAAGCAGGGCACCATCCGCGTTTTCACAGACTTTTGCGATCTCAATAACGCATGTCCAAAAGACAATTTTCCAACGCCGTTCATCGATCAAATTATCGACGATTGCGTTGGCCACAAGGCTCTCTCCTTTATGGACGAATTCTCTGGATATAACCAAATTCAAATCCACCTAGCCGGTCAATATAAAACCGCATTCATTACCCCATGGGGTACTTTTGCGTATCGTGTCATGTCTTTTGGCTTAAAAAATGCCGGTGCAACTTTTCAGCGGGCGATGACATACATTTTTCACGATTTGGCTACAATCATCCTCGCCTACTTGGACGACCTCATAGCTCGATCCAAGAAACGCACCCAACATCTTGATGATTTACGAATCATCTTCCAATGGTGTCGCCAGTACAACATCCGCTTGAACCCTCTCAAGTGTGTGTTTTGCGTCACTGTCAGGTGCCTCCTTGGTTTTATCATTTCCCAAAGCGGTATTACCATGGACCCCCTCAAAGTCAAAGCTATCACCGAAATTCCACCTCCCCGAAATTTAAAACAACTTCAGAGTCTTCAGGGCAAAGCTAACTTCCTTCAACGCTTTGTCCCAGATTATGCCATACGCTCACATGGTTTCCTTCACTTACTACGTCATGACATCCCTTTTCACTGCGATGACTATGCCCAACAGTCATTTGATGATCTTAAAGCAGCGCTTTCAAATGCACCTTTGATTAGTGCACCTGACTACAATCGCGACTACATCCTCTACGTATCAGCATCAGCTGTATCAGTAGCCGGCGTCCTCGTCTAGCTCGGAGATGACAATCGTGAACATGTCATTTACTACGTTAGTAAGAACCTCTCAAGCCCACCCTTGAAATACAAACACGAAGAGAAACTTTCCCTTGCAGTTGTCCTCGCAGTCCAGAAACTGCGCCATTACATTCTGCTTCGCACCACGAAGGTCGTCGCAGATTCCAACCCTATGCAATAGTTTCTCAGCCGTCGACAAGTTAACGACAAATTCGCTCGATGGATCGTTATCCTCCAGGAATATGACCTCGAGTTCTCAACACCTAAGAGTAAGAAGGCCCTCATTCTCGTCGAACTTGTCACGGCCCTTCCCTTTGACATCACCAGTGCCTCCGTCAACACCGACTTTCCTGATGAATATCTCTTTTACATCACTTTCGATGATCCTTGGTATGGTGAACTTCTCGTCTACCTACGAACTCAAAAGTTTGGTAACCATATATCATGAGATGATCGTCGGCGTATTCACCATCAAACCCCCCGCTATCTCCTCATCAGAGACATCTTATATCGACGGGGCGTCGACACCATTCTTCGTCGTTGCCTGACTATTGACGAGGCCGAAAGAGTCTTAAACGACTGCCACAACGGTGCTTGTGGGGGCCATATTTTGGGTATATCCACGGCTCAGAAGATTATCCGAGCCGGTTACTTTTGGCCCACCTTGTTTCATGATTGCATTCACGCCGTGAAACGATGTGAGCAATGTCAGCTCTACGCCAACAAAGCCCAAGCTCCCCCCGCTCTTCTTCACCCTGTCATTACTGTGGGCCCTTTCTGTAAATGGGGCATCGACTTTATGACTTGTAATCCCCCCTCTAGCAATGGTCACAAATAAATTGTTGTCGCCATTGATTACTTCACCAAATGGGCCGAAGCCATGCCCACTTTTAACAACACCGCTGACACTGCAGCGCGTTTTTTCTTTAATCACGTCATATCCCGGTTCAGAGTACCACTCCAACTCATTTCTGATCATGGGAAACACTTTGAGAATGAGATCTTCATTTAACTCTCATCTCAGTTAGGCTTCTCTCACGAGTTTGCCTCACCATATTACCCTCAGTCAAACGGACAGGTCGAGGCAGTGAACAAAGTCCTCAAGACCATGTTACAGCGCACGGTTAATAAACATAAAACCAATTGGCATCATATGTTATTTTCCGCGCTATGGGCTTATCGAACGACAGTAAAGACCGCTACAAGTTTCACGCCATTTCATTTAGTCCATGGGATCGAGGCAACTCTTCCCATCGAGTGCGAAATTCCCACCCTTCGCACCGCAATTGAGCTATTACCTGACACTTCTCCAATGGAGCAGCGCTTGCTGAACTTGGAGTCACTGGATGAAGATCGCCGATCTTCATTACAGAACAACGAGGCAGCTAAAAAACGATCCAAAGCTACCTTTGATCGCCATGTCAACCTTCGTTCATTCAGAGAAGGCGACCTCGTCCTGGCCTATGATATCGCTCATGATACCTTTGGCCATGGAAAATTCGAATCACTTTGGCATGGCCCTTACATCATCCAACATTAGCTCACCAAAGGCACATACATCCTGGCCTCCCTCGAAGGCCTCTCGCTCAAGGAACCCATCAATGGGTTATACCTCAAGAAATTTTATGCTTAGAAGTAGTCATTCTACTTTAGGTTATTTTTTCTTGTTTAGTGTTTTTAATATTTTTCTCCTACCCTCTCATCTAAACTATCCTTTGTGCTATTGACAGATGCGTTCTCTACCTGCTTACCACATTGGTTACGCCGACGGCGCCAGCCATTGGACACAAAATATCGCTTCGGCAGCTTGGGCTTTATATACCCCCTCACATGAAATGCTACATTCAAGAGGCATATGTCTGGGGCCAGCGACCAACAACCAAGACGAATACATTGCGGTCATTGGCCTCCTGGATGACGCCCAACGTCATCATATTCATCACCTTAGCGTCTTCCTCGACTCTCAACTAGTCGTTCTCCAGCTCAACAATGTTTACCGTGTACGTGATCCGTGCCTCTTTCGCAAATACCTATAGGTTAGATTATTATCTCGACATTTTGATTCCATTACATTTACACATATTCCAAGACAATTGAATCAAACAATAGATGACATAGCTAACATGGTGTTAGATTGGCATATATCACATCAAGCTACACATACATAACACATCTCATACATCCTGTCACAGCATATACATAGAATCGACATCATCATCATCAAAATAAATACATGTAGACAACATCAGGATCTCAAAATAGGTATACTCATATATATATCAAGGCCTCTCCGGCCATCCGAATGTTTACATACAAAAATACATATGCCCGCAGGCCAGTGACACACCTCGGTACAAAAATTGGATCACCAGCCTATATACACCAAAAAACCAGTATACATCATACATCAGGGTGCCTCTATCGCACCCCCACTGGCTCCTCCCTCAGGAGGAGGTGGTGGCCCACCCCCACCTGCCCCAGGCGGTGGTGGTGGCATACCCGCTGGACCCTCCTGCCTCGGCGGAAGGCGTCCACTCGTCATCGCGACAAGCACAACTGCTCGTCACACTATACCCCGCCATGGTGGCGGTACTCCTATACACTGCTCCAGGAACCCCTCGTCCTGGATACGTATCCACATGCCCTCAAGCACGTCCTGTAACATCATCTCCAGGCGACGACGTATATCATCAAAATCTACTCCGGTTGCCGCCGGAGGAGCATGTGACGGTCCTGCACCAGGATTGTCAAACTGGCGCCTCCTCGCTGCCCTCTCGGGCTCTGCTGGTCGCCCTGTAGCCTCATCCCGCCGACGCCTCTCTCCACGCGACAGTCTCTCTGGCTCTCGCTGAACCGATGCTCTCTGCAACTCCACCTCGCGCCCGTGAGGTGCCACATCTGCACATGCAACAGACAACAACAACAGATCATATCAGCATCTATATCACATACATAAGGACTGATATCTCAAAACATAACATAAATAAAAAACATACACAAACTCAGCGTACCTCGATGGTCAAATACCTCCCCAGGAGGCAACACCATGTCCGGATCCCCCTGGAAGTCCACCCCAGCATAGGGGTACCGAAGTATGACCTACGACATCTGCCGCCATATCTGCACCGCATGCGCCGTAAAATAATGGCCACCTTTTCCACCACCGTGGAAAACCAAAACTGATGACCACCACCTCAAGCGCAACTCTCGTGCCCCTGGTGCCTCTAGTAGAACCCTCGGGCGTAGCATCGACACCCTCTCTAAAAACCAGGCTACCCAAATAGAACCAAACGTGAACTCTCCTGTACCTGTGGACCGACAACGGTCCAACTGCGCGATCATCCGCGCATGCAGCGTAAGCACCCATGCAAACCGCTCACGGCCCACCACCACCCTCTCTAGCACCAGCAGCTGGCCACCACTAATCCATTGGGTCGCCAGTGACCCATAGACACGAACAATCATCGCCGCTATGCAACGATGCACCAGGGAATCTATACCACTAACACTCACTACAGTCCCAGACATGTAGTTCTCACCTGAGAAAAACTGCTCGGCGATCGTAGCAAGGGGTGTATCCCTCGGAAGCACAGGCTCTGCCGGCAGAGGCGTTCCTCGGAAGGGGAGCCCAGTCAAAAAATAGACATCCTCCACCGCAGTGAAGGGGATCTGATCTCCTCGCACGAGGAAGCAGTGCAACTCCGGACTCCACATCTGGAGCAGGAACTGGAGTAAGTACTCCTGTGCCCGTATCAATGGGCACTCAAAGAACTTTAGCAACCCACAGGTTGCTAAAGTCGCCCGCACCTCAGGCCCTGCATTGGCCACCGCATCTCGTAACTGCAACCAGTCTTGCTCACGCCACCGAACAACCATAGTCACTACTAGCCACCTACACATAACACATAGTCCTATATCAGCTTATGCAACCACCAAATGCATCAAAAAGACTCATTTTTTACCCTTCAAACCTTGCCTCTTAGGCGCAGTTTTATCACCCATAGGCGCGCACACATGCGCCCTTGTTCACTACACAGGCGCGCACTTATGCACGCATGTTCACTACATAGGCGCGCACTTATGCGCGCCTGTCTAATGACCAGGGGCGCACTGATGCGCACCTGTTTTCATCACAGGCGTGCTCGTAAGCGCGCCTGTCCACCGCACAGGCACGCTCTAGTGCGCGCCTATCAAACCCACAGGCGCGCACTAATGCACGCCTGTTCACAACCCAGGCGCGCCTTAAATTACCCTACCTGCGCACCCATGCGCTCATATTCAGTGCACAGGCGTGCACGAATGCGTGCCTTCCACTGAATCGCCTGCGCACGTGGGCCCACATCCTATAAAAAAATTCCCTCAAAAGCTCTGTACGCCCCTCCGTACCTACCCTGCCCAAAAATTGGAAACCTATTTCTATGCAGGATGATCAGAACACTAACCTGATACTTGCACACCGTCGATCGGATACCTCGTGCTCCCTGAAACTCCAAATCTCCTCTGCAATCTTCTCATCCAGTCACTGTAGCAGCAGGTACAAATGAGGTGGCAATGTGGGCCCTACAACTATATATAGGCCTTTTTCCAAACTTCCACTCACCATTCCGGGAGCCCAAGGTGTCCATTTTTCAAACCGTCTTCAGCCACGGGATCAACGTTCCTCCACCTACATCATAGCCGTCCCTGGGTCACTTTTCATCCTGAGCCCCCGGGGCACCTTTTTTTTTCATATCATGGCCAGGTATGCACGCGCATTGTCACATTTTTCAAATACATGTTCATATCTTTGATTCTCTTCAGATATTGTTCACTTTGGGTATTTGGTTCTCTTCAGATATTGTGCGCAGGTACTTGCTCATCGGTCATCAATCATCCCTTCAGGTATATCTTCAACACTGGCATGTAGTCTCCCCCATTGTACTGCATTTACATTTTCCAGTCACACCCTCTGATATTTGCCTTTAGGATCCTCATTCTCGGCTCTGCAGTACTCACACCTCCATTTGCATCTTCGGTACTGTTACCCGGTAGCTCTCTTACCCACATGAGTTGTCCCATTCATAGCACCTTGTGGCACTTTTTGACACTCATGTTGTTCTTCATTACCCTTTAGGGATGGGAGTCCCGATAGTCCTTCATCATGTTGCGAATCAACCACATACTCCTTCTCCTCATTTTTGCTAGCTTCCCATATGGACTCCCAGATCATCTCTTTATGGTTCTATTCTTTTTACCTGCACCTCCGCAGGATCATGAACCCTCCATTTCATCCCCCATCAGTTTTCCCATCTGCAAACCTATCTTCATTTCACCTACCTCATACAGAAACTCACCAATGGCCCCCCCCACCCTTCATCTGTTTTCCAAGAAATTTTTGCCCTCCCTGGGGCACTCATTTCACACTGGGGCACCCGTTTCTGTATTTGTACATTTTTCCCATATTATTCATTATTTATTGTACAAACACCTTTATTTTTGGTCATTACATTTTATTTTGTCATCACCGTTGGCGACTTTCTTCCTTTTTGGCCAAACGCAACCCATGTCACCCTTGGTTGGAGCATTGCTTCTCATTTTCCCTTACCGACATTGTTCATATCTTCAGATCACTATACATGTCATTTACCTCTACCCTCTAAATTTGTCCACCTTGTCCCGCCTCTGGAAGAACTTATCACTAGTCTTGTCGTCCCTCTGACACTCGACCTTGTTACATGGTTGCGGCAACTTTTCCAGCTCATACATCCTCCAACCAAGGGCAGTCTTGAGTCTTCCCACTTCTTGAATTCGTCTATGCACCTCTGCCACTTCCTCACCTCAGTAGATTCTATGAAGCCCTTTGCTTCTGGGAGTCGCGTTCCCCTTTTGTCGACAACAGCACACGTTTTCCAGAAGGGCGACAATATCTTGATTCTCATTCTTCATTTAATGAGAGATCTCGGATGGCACAGGGTGAAACACCATTGCTCCCTGCTGTCGTTGGCCCCCATAACATTCGACGCCAACACTTTCTCATGTTATGGTGGGTCTTACTTTGCGACTATTGCAGTTCTTTTTATCATTTGTCAAAGACCTCTGAACCTGGTAGGGCCATCGATGCCCACATCATTGTTGCTGCTTATTACCGCGATCATTACCTATTGTTCAGAGTATATTCCTTTGCAGAATTGTCTTCTGCCTTTATTATTACCGCCCCCGAGGGCGCTGCAGTCATCTACACCAACACTTCCATCATCTTTTGTCAGAGTTACATAACACGAGCATGGGGCATGCCCGCCTCGTTTGTACACAGTTGTATATTGTTACGCACCTTATGGAAGGTCGGGTTATACCGGTTCCTTTCTTATCCAACAGATTGCTCTGAACGGTCTCACTATTGCTCTCTCTTACAACACCATTCTCAGTAAAATAAACATTGATGGATTTCGGCTATACGTATGCTCCTAACCTCATCCATCAGGGGGCATCTGTTATCACTGAAATTTCGTCCGCACATGGCGACAAGAACTCAGCATCGTCAAACAGGAATGAAGTCATT
>ML798121.1:179160-201573 GCA_009831015.1 Picea engelmannii
CTTGTTAACCATCATTTTGGACCCTCCCCACTGTTAAAGGTAGAACAATCGGGGGGGGGGGGGTCCGAAAACTCATCTCAGCCATAGATCTAGGTGCTAATAGCTCTGCCGTAGATCTATGCGCCATATTTAATCTCTGAGCGCAATTTAATATGTGCAGTAGAACTCAGGCTTAATTATTTTTGTGGGTTTTGTGCGCTGCTTCCCTTGCTTTTGTCACCATGGGGTTAGGAAAAAACCTCAATCATCAGAATCATACATTTTCTTTGAACATCATACAAACTTTATTGAAAGAAAAGATGGCTAGCCTGTGTCCTATCATACCTACCTACACCTTTAGCCCAGATTAAACTGTTGGGCTAAGAAATTACTCTATCCTGGGGCTATTTGATCAAGATTGAACAGTCTGATCAAATTTATTCACTAACTAACCTATCTACTTGTCTAATATTAAATAGTTTAGACAAGCTTATTGTCTAATCCTATCAACATCAATTCAAAAGGACCTGACCATGTTTAAACAATATGGCTCAAGTCATTGTTATTGCATGGGGCTTTGTTCATTTTTTCTTCTATGCCCTCTTTTATTCTCTTTTCATTTTTTTCATGTTCTTTTTCTTCTTTTTCTTTTCTTTTCTTTTCTTTTTCTTTCAAATCATTTGCAGGATGAAACATTATTTGAAATCCAAAAAAAACATTACAAGGATAAAATTTTCAGTCACCAGTTGATCCTATAAATTATAGGGTTATAACAGGTACCAAGCCTAAGAATTGCTGCCTTCACAGATATGGATGACACTAGTGTTGTTCGAGAAAGGCTTTCACAGTTGGTCGAACTAGAAGAAGACAAATTTATTGCGGGATTCCATCAGCAGGTTCAAAAGGAAAGAGAGAAGGCCTATCATGACAAGCACATCAAGAAGAAGGCATTTAAACAAGGTGATCTAGTATTGGTATATCACAGTAAGTTCATAAAACATCCCGGGAAGTTTAGAATGCATTGGATCGGGCCATATGAGATCGCCTATGTTACATAAGGAGGATCTACACAATTGAAGACTTTGAAGGGAGAATGGAAGGAAGGATTAGTGAATGGGAGCTGGTTGAAATTGTATGATGACAACTCACTGCCCCGCAGCTCTAAATAAAAGCATAAGGAAAAGGGTCTAGGTACCAGGTGCAGTTGAAATTGGGTACCAGACACAGAAAAGACAGTCTGCACAAGGAAGGAAGGAGATGAGGCATAGAGAAGAAAGAAAATGCTGCACTACGTAGTCTGAAATCGAAGTAAAATAGAAAGGTTAGATCTTAAGTGCCTCGAGATGAGTCACAGGTGAGTGTTGGGGGCCTTTTGGACCTTGTTTATGAAAGAAGTGAAGATCGAGGAAGAAAAGGAAGAATTCAAACTGTGCGGAAGACATAGTGTCTGTTACTGGATCGAAGTGAGCAAAAGAGAAGAGAATATGGAGCGAAGTAAAAGGATGCAAGCCGTTGAACGAGGAGATTGAGGATGATAGATCAGCAAGAAAGAAGGACCGTGGACAACTCAACAAGCAAAAAAATCCACCATTGGATGCTTTGGAGCACCACACGAGAAGGAAGGAAAGACATGCTGGCGAAGCCCCGAAAACGTGGGTCAAGATGACCTAGGGTTTTAGACACCTAGGGTTTTCACATATAAGGTTTATGACACCTAGGTTTCAACCTAAGGATGTTAGTGAGCTATTGTAATGCATAAATAGAGGTCTAAAGGACATGGGTTGGGTTGTTGATGTTAGAATCATTGTTTTTTTTCTGTCATTATGTGATCGAGTGAGTAATATTGAGTGAGAGAGAAGTGATGAGTAGGAGAGCCTTTTGTATTGTAAGATCTTCAGATGGGTGCGAAGATCAACCCTACAGCTGGGTGCGTAGGGAGGGAAGAGATAATGAAGAGAAGAGAGAAGATCTACTAGCTAAGAGCGCATACAAGAACTGTAGGCTCCATCTTAATACATTATAAAGCATAGTTCTGTGGATGTATCCCTAGAGAGAGGGCGAACCACGTATATCTTGTGTTGTATGTGTGATTGGTGTTATGTTCTTTGTTATTGGTATACTACTATTGCATTACTATGTTAGATCTGATAGATATATCTTGCGCAGTAGATCCTAGGAAGATAAAGAATACTATATTGTTGTGTGCCGATCACTTTGAACCCACTTTACATTCCTTCTGGTTGTAGACATTTCTGTCCTGCAACCCCCACATAACTACTTTGGGTGAGACTACATCTACCTCATAGGTGTTTTTGACAGGGCTAGTAGCTAGGGCTTGTTGGTGCGCTCTTGGAGTTGAACCCTAGGTTTTCCCCTGTGCAACCATGTACACTCCTTTTGCCTTGACAATCATGTATACATGCGTCCTGTCTCACTGTAAGCTACGTATATACGTACTTTTCTCCTGAAAAGTTGCGTATACCACTTTCCCTTGCTTGTTTGCTTGGTTTAGGGACTGCTGGGTGGGATTTGATGATTGCTAAGGCTTCTTAGGTCTCTGTAGTAACTGTTGAGCTTCTCTGGGTTGACAGGAAACCTATTTGGAGTTGAATTTTTGGGCGTAGTCTTTCTCATTGTTTTTCATTTTTTATTTTTCCTTGAACCCTAGGCTGTTTGCTTGGCTACTTGATTTTCTACTTGAGTTATTCGTTTATACACAGTAGAATTGATATATCAGGTTGCTTTTAAGTCCATGCATTTTCTCTTTAATACATTGAAAATACAAAAAAATAGGCATTTTGCATTGGTTAGTTTCTTTTGTCTTTGAAACTTTATCATTAGCTTAGTGCATTTAGTGAAAGATTGCATTTTACTTCTGAATTGTAGAGTTGGAATTGAAAATTGCACTGTTTTTATTAGGATATCATTCATTGAAAAGTTAAAGATAGACTTTGCATTATATTCATATTCATTGTCTTGCAGAGTCATAACATCATGAGTTTCACTTCCATACCCTTTTGAGTAATCACGACCAATAAAATTTACGCTTTAAACTAAAATTGATTAGTCATGATTTTATTTTTTAGGGTGCACAAACTAGCCTAGGATTTAGTGCCTTGGAATAGGATTTTGTGAGTAAACTTCTCCAAGGAAATTAAATCAACATATGTGTCTAAGACAGGGAGTTGAGAAGTCCATTGTACAATTGGTAAGATCAGGGGGCTCTGCTGACACCAGAGTTAATCACGAGGTCGCACGAAGTTAGTTGAAGGGATAACCCCTAGATACTCACCTAGCGCCAGAGATATTTCTGTGGATTTATTTGTATTTGGGGATCTTGCTAGTACCCATACCTCTGTGAGAGGCGGTGCTTTCAAGGTTTTAGGATTTGCTAACCTGCCCATATGGTGATCCAGACTTACGACTTCTTTCCTGTGCATTGGTTATACAATGGTTTATTAGTTTCTTGACTTAGGTATCTCATAGGTTACTTGCAGGGGTTATTCTGCTTGTACCCTGGGTCAGATAGGGGTCGGACAACACACATCCTTTATGGAGGATTACCTCTCCGGTGAGATCTGACTGACTGGTTGTTAAGCACACGAGGGCCCCTATAATTGATTCTGTTACCTCCAAACTTTAGCAGGGAGTCTCAGGTCCCTCTTGGATGAGACATACCTTCTTTAGCGAGGGAGGCCACTCAACCATTTTAGCCCGTTTGCATGCATATTGGCTGTTTGAATTTTGGTCTGCTCTTTGACTACTAGTTGACCTTAGGAGTCTATACTGAGTCTTCATTATCATGAACAATGGAGTTCCTTTTTCTCCCTCATTTAATGCTACCCCCCCCATGATGTCCACTCATTTCATCGGGATGGATCCTTCCACTTCCCATTATGGTATGCAAAATTATAATACTCAGTCAACGCCTTGGGTCTTTAATCATTTTTCTCATGGTATGTCTGATATGTCATTGCACTTTCCATCCTCCATGTCGCCTCCTTATGTGAATACATGTTTTAGGTCTAGGGGCATGATGCCTCCTTATCCCTCTCTGTTTGGTGGGAGTCATATCCTTCAAACACCTCTTACGGTAGGAGGTTGGAATCTTCTTTCCTACGAATCTACTATGCGAGAAGTAAGTGCCCAATTAAGCAATCATTCTACTTATTACACTCTGTCCACTCATCCTTCTTCCGATATGTCGGTTCCTACGAACACTTTTCCCATGGAGGACCTCAGTTTGTCCTCTGGTGTTTCATCCTGGGGGATTTATTTTTATAGTATGGGCAACCCCCCTCACGAAATTCCTTCGCCCAGGGAAAACATATATCCTCACATAAGTAACCCTTGTCATGTCGCTTTCTCTTCACAAGCAACTTCCTTAGTGTCGATGCCCTTACAACCCTTTATGAATCAGTATGGAGGAGGATACTATCCTGCTGGATAGGGACATGGTGTAAACCAGGATCCTTCCTGGTCTGCAATTTCTCAAAACTAATATTTCCTTGGAACTTGATCTCAAATGCCGCAATTCACTACTGCCACAAGTCTAGTCACTGCGTGTCATACTGGCATTATATCACCAACCTCTGCTAGTCACTTTGGATATTGGTCGTCGACCTTTGCAATTCATGTTGAGACCTGCAACCAACTGTTGCAAGTCATGCTGGGGGCACAAGTCCAGTTATTGCATGTCATACTGGCATTATATCACCAACCTCTGCTAGTCATGTTGGGGATCCATCACCAACCTCTGCTAGTCATGTTGGAGACTTTCTACTAGCCTATGCAAGTCATACTGGGACCATGCCACCAACCACTGCAAGTCATGTTGGGGGCATTCATATGATTGAGAAGCCTAGATGTCTCAGACCTAAGCCTAGATTCCTTTGCAGGACTTGTGAAGGAAGTCACCTTACTCGTTTGTGTCCTGTTACTGTTGGGATACCAGAAGTGTGGGGCTCACCTAAGGGAACTTCAGGTTCTGAGGCATCTATGGTTTCACAACACTCCATTCTTTCTTTGGTTGATACAACAGTCATGCCGATGCAATCTTTGGCCGACACCCCTTTTCCTTTAAGGGTTGATGCATCCTTTGAACTTGTTGTCTCACATCTCGTTAAACCTGTGGTCATGTTGATTCAATATTTGACTGACACCTCTCCTATGTTCGGGGGTGATGCGTTTCTTGACCTTGTTTTCTCTCACCTTGTTCAACCAACGGTCGTGTCGATGCAATATTCGACCGACAACACTCATGTTTTTTGGGGTGATGCACCTCTTGACCTTATTGTCTCGCATCCTATTCAACTAATGGTTGAGGAAGTGGTCGTATCAATGCAATATTCGATCAACCCCACTCTTCTCTCGAAGAGTGACAAGTCTATGGAAGCGGTCGCTCCAATGCAATTTTTGGCCGATCCCGCTCTTCTGGTTCTTGTTCTATACCTTCTATGCCATGTCCTTAGCATTTCTATTACTTCACCTTCTGAACAAGAGAGATTTTTACTCTTCCCAAGTTCTCTCCCTCCAAGTCTTGACAAGGTTTCCTTTGATTGGGATGGTCTTGTGAGGTATCCAATACCTCCACCTATAACCTCTGTTAGCACTTTGTCCTCCTCCACTTGGAGAGCTTTGGGTCTTCCCAAGCTTATGTCGGTTCTTTGTAAGACACTGAATTTCCACAGAAGGTCCGCATGGGAGTTTTGGCCTCCCCTATGACTTTCCACCTAGCATCTCCCAAATGAGTCTTAGTTAGGCTCTTTTCTGACTCGTCTAAAAAACCGAAAATATTGTCGAGTGATTTGTCCCTTTCACACTCGTTAAATTGGATTTGAAAGATCATGAGTCTTAGCTAAGCTCTTTTCCGACTCATTACCAAAAATAGAAAAGATCTCCGAGTGATTTGTCCCTTTCACACTCGTTAAAATTGGATTTAAAAGGTCATGAGTCCTAGTTAAGCTATTTTCCGACTCGTTATAAAAAATAGAAAAGATCGCTGAGTGAACTTGTCTTTTTCACACTCATAAATTGGATTTGAAAAGACATCTATTTGGCACAATTTTACCCCTTTTTCACACCAAGTAGACTAAAAGACAAAAAATGATATTTTTTGGCGTTAAATTGTGATTTCATCTCATGCCCTCGCTTGCAGTATTGAGCCTTTAGTTGGTTCTCGCTTCGTGTTATAAACTGTTGCCTAAGAAGTTTTGCATCCTCAACCAAGAAGAGCCTTGTTTATATCCTTTGCAATTTGAAACCCTATAACCTGGAGGAAACATCACCTCGAGTGTCCATCTCCTACATGCATTTCCTTGCATTAAGCATAGGTACGTTCCACTGCTAGAACTAGTTTTTCTTACTTGCGACACTCGTTTCCTCATCTGTATCATAGCATTCATTTGTTATGAAAAAACAAAAAAAGATGGCTAGGGAAGGGAGTACTATATTATAATTGGAAATAGTCGTGTCGCCTTTGAATAGAGCACAAAATTATTGAGTCCTTGTGTCATCGTAATTTTGGGTTTAGCATGGCCTTATGAATCTGATCTCGTTACAGAGTTTTCTCAACTGACTGGTTACTCTTCCAGTCCCTATAGAGAATGTTATTGATGCCTCCTACATCTAGTAGTCACATCATTGAGTCTATACTGCCGGAGTCCACCATATGTCTCATGCTCTTGTTCAAAGGAAGTCTATCAACCTGTGTCGGCCAGTCCTAAAAAATCTTGACTTTTCATGTCGGCCATACCCTCAGAATCACATGATACTATGGTCTTATCATGCACCCTGGCCCTACTTTCATCATTGGTAGGTGACCTTGAACCCAAAAATCGACATTTCATCATTGGTAGTTGACTGGGTGGTTTCCCTTGTGTTCGACGACAAGACATCTATTCAGAATTTGGGATTCGTGCAATGTCTTGGATGCCATTAGCCTTATTGGTGTTTTCCTTACCTTTGTCAGTAGTTTTCATCATTGTCTACTATTCAGAGGGTCTTTTTTGTGTACCGCTTGCATTTGATACATGCGAAAGATGCATAGGGTCATTGGTTCGTGAACATGTTCTTCGTATGATATCCACCAAATCATGAAGCTCCTTCTTTGCTCCTCGTGCTGACTGATGAGAGATGACTTAATGCTCTCCTTTCAGCAGGTCTCTTTTTATCAACTTCAGCTCATTTATTCTGGATATGGGACCTAGATTTTTATGAGTACCTTGAGGCTTGTCGTCATTAGTGGCAGGCTCTCTCGCCATTGATAGATGGGAATACATCAATGTCCCCTGACCAATGGATTTCTCAAGTGTTCAACACCGACTCCTTTATTCACACTTATAAAAATGTACTCGGTGCATTGATACCTACTTTCATTATTGGTAGGCTGTCTCTCATTTGTTAATGGTATACCTCAATGACCGGTAATCAGATGATGTCTCATTATGTTTGAACTCAACTCCTTTATTCACATGATGTATACTTTCACCCTTGGTGGATAATGTAGAAGACTTGAATACATCACTATGTGGCTACAACTTTCCTAAGCTGTTGCTTCCTTTTCATTGGACCAACACCTGTTCAACTTTAGTGATCATGGGAGATCAGATTGTACTCCATGGTATACAAATATCTTTAGATTTCTTTTGAGACTGGTTTCACTGGTCCTTGTTTGTGACTATGACAACTTCTGGCATACAATTGTATTTGTATTTTCCTATTCATGGCCATGGACTCTTATTTGGTATATTTTCCACATGGATCTGCATTGTATTCTTGGCAGCCATGTATGAAAAGTCAATACAGAATGTACTGAGCAATCTAGTTCATCCAACTAGTTCTCTACCACTCCACTTTTGGGTTATTTATAATGTATTTCGTCCATCGCAAATAATCCTTTGATCTCACACATAAGGGGGCATCTGTTATAGAAAAATTTGCCTCACCATTGCTATCTTACACAGAGGGCCTTTTTCCGTTTCCCTATGCAGACTTATCATCCCTTTTTGACAAATCTAGAGCTAAAAATACACATTTTTCCACATATACACGCTCTATCAGCTATACAACAAGTGTATACGTAGGCTACTCCACTACAACCCATGTACATCGGGATTTGTGCCAGAAAATAAAAAAATGAAGTCGGGTTTCCATGTCATGACAAGAGATCTATGATCCTTGGCCTTCCATATACTGGAAACATTCTGACTCGGCCCTTCAATTGCATTTTGAAGGCTATAAGAGCCGAATTCCGAGCTATGGAAAAGAGGAGAAAGCATTCAAATTTGAGAGCAAAGTTACTCTGGAGAAATTACTTCATATTGAGTCTGCATCCCTTTGTCCCTCAAGTCTAAACACAGTTTTTAGCCCCCAAGATCTTTCCCTATTGATAAGATAACCTCATTGTCTCTTTTCTATGAGCTTGCCTTTGGTGGAGGATTGAAGTGGTGGAGGCCCAGTTGGAAGGAACTTGGTTTCTTGGTTTCAAACCGTGCTGACACGAAAGTCTGTAATGTTGTCACTTCTGCTGATAAATTATTAACAGAAATGCTCCTTTCCCATCCTATTGATATCGTGAAAATATATGATTATTATCCAGGGGCATGTTTGTAATGTTTATTAATGGATTATGTTATCTAATGTACTAACCCCCTTCTAGTATCACTACGTACTTGCTCTGCTTGTTTGTTGAGAACTTCTTGTAGGTACAAAGCTTTGGTCCATAGTGCTCAATAATGGAACATCATCGAATGTTGGATCGAGGTAGGATTGTTTCTTATATAGCACATTAGTTTATATAACATACAATGGAATTGAGTTGATTTTTGCAGTCATACCTCTCTGTTGTGGTTTACCCTTGGCCATAGAGAGTTTTTCCCTCATTACATTGGAAGATACCATCAGTCCGTTCTGGAAGTTATAGAGAGAACCTCCGTGTGCTCATCCCTTTGGAGCCTTTTCTCTTCCTGAGAAAACTACATAGTGGGTGCTATATTTTCTAGCTAATCCCCTTCCTTTCACGTGACCACAAACTATGATCAGACGCTTATCCAAAAGGCGCTTCGCGACTTCGTGCATTGGATATTCTGCTATGAGTCACCTCGAATATCTCAACTCTGGAAACTCTGAGGTAGATCCTAGCTGATATATATGGATATCGGTGGCCACCCACCTTTTCCAACTGGCTCAAAATAGTTTTCTGACAATTTTGGCAATTTACTATTTTTAGCAGTTTAACTTCCGGGGCCATTTTGAGGGCCTAAATGAAGGTTTTTCGGGATCAAGCTCCTCAATGATAGCTAAATCCATGATTGAGCCCCCAAAATGAATCTCCTCGATGATACCTTTCTAACGGTCTATCACACACCTAAAACAAAGATCGTATGCAAAAGTTACGACCTCGGGAAATTGATGTTCTAACTTTCCCAAATGGGGCCCACATGACTTTTGGCGCTTCATCTCCTAGGGTTAGGTTTTTGGATGTATAGGGTTTTTGGAATTCTTTATTATTGTAAAAATGCCTTCAAAGCCTCATTTTAACCTTCGTCTTGTGAATGTGTACTCCCATCACATCTCTTCTCAGAGATAAGCCACCACGATTCCAACAAGCTTGTTTCTGCTGCATTTTAAAGTTTCAACTTATTTCGTTATTGAATAGAAAACCAGTTTTACTATCTTTGTTATTTTGTGTTAAGAACCTGTTAATAATTTGTATTCATTTTTTTATACTCATAAAATACGGATCAGTGATATCAGAGCGGTCTGCTCCTTGTCATCTTAATGCATGTCCCCAACGAGGTCAGAGTACAAAGAGTTGGGTCTCGAGCTTGTTTCTCTTGAGGAAAGAAGCTCTCACATGCCCAAGTGACCTCCCATGGAAGGAGAAAATAAATATGATGGGACATGAGATCCTTTCAAACTGTTGATTGAGGAATCCCTCATGCAACAAAGGAACAAGATGATGGATAGTTTCGCACAAATCCTTTGACGACTACCAACAGACGACACATCTTCTTCGAATGGAGGCACCGCCCCCTTCAAGGTACAAATAAATTTTGATATTCCTATATTTGAAGGTCAGATAGATGCAGATGCTGTAGAAAAGTGTTTGAATCTACTAGAAGGGTATTTTTTCTTTCCATAAATTTTCGAATAAATAAAAGATTACTTTTGCGCTCCTCAAAGCCGTTCCCCATGTCAAAGATTGGTGGGAAACTTTCTGTGAGTAAAAAGAAACAGAGGAAACCTCATTATTTTCAGTCATGGCCACCTGGGAATCCTTCAGGGATGCTATTAAGGAACAATAATACCATGTCGGAAGTTATGACGACCTGTATACCAAATGGACCACACTGCGGCAAGAAAGAGACCAAGCAGTGCCAGATTTCACAAATATCTTCCATACCTTGCGCACCAAGTTGGGTATCAAAGATTCAGAGTGACATCTGGTGCTCTGCATAGATACATCCATACTGAAATGGAATTTCTGGACATCTCATCCTTGGGCACTATCGATATGCCATCAAAATCGAGCAGAAGCTCAAACAAAAGACGCGACAATTTGGGCCTGGGAACCCCTCACAAAAAAATCTAGGAAAGGGTGGCCCCAACCCACCGAAAAAAGGACAGAGAAAATATGGACAGTATCAGGACAACCAGTCCAAGACACAAGCAAAGAAGGACATCAAAAAGACAAAGAAAGATACTGGGAAGTGGTGCGACTTCCATAAGAGCCCTTGGCATAACACTGTTGATTGTCGCTCAAAGCAGTCACTGGTGGCCGAAGTGAAAGCCTCTGAATTAGATGCAGATTATGACTCTGACCCAGAACCAGAAAGGGGAAGATGGATCATTGACATGGAACCCAGTGCCACTGTTTCTACCACCAAGCTCTAGCTTGGTGAACCAGATGAGCCAGAAGAAGGAGAGTGCCTCTTCCATTCACAGATGTGGGTAAAAGGCACCCCACTGCACTTCATCGTTGATAGCGATAGATAGAAGAACCTCATATCAACAAAGGTTGTCAAGAGGCTGGCCCTGCCAACAACGCTGCACCCACAACTGTACACCATTTGATGGCTTTTCCAAGGAAGCGATCTCCATGTCAGCCAACAGTGTCGACTATCATATGACATCAAGCCCTTCAAAGATGAGGTATTGTGTGATGTTTCTCCTCTCGAAGTTTGTGATGTTATTTTGGGCCAACATTATTTATGGAAACGTCATGCTGCATATGAGTCTAGGCCTCGTAGTGTTATTATTACTTTGAACAGGAAATTGTACATGATACTCGAGGTAGTCCCACCTAGTGCTATTTCCTTGATCTCTGCTAAGAAATGCAGGAAGATCATCTCTCAGATGGGGAATTTTGTCTTTTTCGTGATTCGCTCTCAGAATAAGCGAAATATCACAACCACATCTAAGGTCTCTGCGACCGACCTCTCCACACAGCAGAAGCAAGTAAATAAGGTCATGGAAGAATACTCAGATATCTTCTCCTCACCTACAGGGGTACCTCTACACTGCTAGGTCAAGCACCCCATCGATCTGACCCCCAGCACACCACTACCCAGTGGGCCAGTATATCGTCGCTCTTTGTTAGAGAACGAGGAGATCAAGTGATAGATCCAAGAACTGCTCCACAAGGGGAACATCCACCCCAACTCATCACCTTGCGGGAGTCCAATCATGTCGGTATAGAAGAAATATGGAACATGGTGACTCTATATTGATTACCAGGCTTTGAATAAAATCACAGTCATAAACTGGTACTCGATTCCTCGAATCGATGACCTCCTTGATCAACTCACAAAATACAAATACTTCGGTAAGATTGATCTGAAGTCTTGCTACCACCAGGTCCCGATAGAACATACAGATGTATGGAAGACCACCTTCAAGTCAAAGGAAGGCCTTTTTGAATGGTTGGTCAAGCCCTTTGGTTTGAAAAATGCTCCAGCCACTTTCATGAGGATGATGGATGATATTCTCTAACCATTCACCAATACTTTTTTAGTGGTGTATCTGGATGACATTCTAATTTACAACAAGACTTGGGCCAAACACTTGCAACATATTTAGCAGGTTCTGCACACCTTGCGACAACACAAGCTATACGCCAACTTGGAAAAATGATCCTTCGGCATGGACACGGTCCATTACCTGGGCTACATCAAATATCAACATGATGTACATGTGGATCCAACCAAGATCCAAGTCATCTGTGACTGGCCAACCCCAACAACACTCAATGAGATTCAGAGCTTCTTGCGCCTTGCCAATTTCTACCGCAGGTTCATGTTGGGTTTCTCCCATATTGCATGGGCCCTCAGCCAAATAAATAGGGGTGGTGGTAAGGAGAAATTTGTGTGGGGCCAGTCCCAACAATAAGAATTTGATGATTTGAAGCAGCGCTTGTACTCAGCCCCAGTACTTTCACTACCAAACCTGCAACATCCTTTTGAGATCGAGATAGATGCTTTAGACTATGTTGTGGGCATCGTTCTCACTCAGCACAACCACCTCGTGGCCTATCATAGTGAGACACTGTCAGACATTGTCTGTAAGTACCCTACTTACAAAAAATAAATGTACTCCATTGTGCAAGCATGCTGCCAGTGGAGACATTACATTCTTGGGAAGGAGACAATCATCCACATTGATCATAAGCCACTGCAGTTCATGCAGACACAGGGAAAATTGCAAAATGACCTCCATCAAAAGTGGTCCACATACTTGCAGCAATTCCACCTCAACATCAAGTATAAAACATGAAGCACCAATTGCGTCACTGATTTCCTCAGTAGATCGCCAGTTGCGACACTCACCACAGTGCTAGACTCTTGCAGCCATGAGACATCTGGATGGCCCCAACTCTATGAGATAGACCCTAACTTTGCCACCACCTACCAAATTTTGGGTGCAAACGTAGTTGTCGATAATTTCCATATTTAGGATGGGTTGTTGTGTTTTTTGGGCTATATCTATGTTCCATCAAGTGAGCGAGAGAAGCTGATCTGGGAAGCCCACTAAAGTCGGGTGGCAGGACACTTTGACATTGAAAAGACAGTGGCGATGCTACATAAACATTTCTATTGGCTGAAACTTCGACAGGAGGTCAACAAGTATATCAGGTCATGCACTGCCTATGCTATTGCCAAATTGACCACTAAGAAACAGGATCTGTACACCCCTCTTCCTACTCCTAACAGGCCATGGGAATCCATCCCAATGGACTACATGTCGGGCCTCCCATCCACCAAGCTGGGAAATGACTGTGTTTTTGTGGTTATTGATCGTTTTTCTAAGATGGCGATTTTGGTTTCCTACAAGAAGAGAATCACAATAGAGGCCACTGCCAAGCTCTTCTTTGAAAGAGTCCGGGTACATTTTGGAATCCCACAAACCATTGTTTCAGATCGGGATAGTCGATTTCTTAACACATTTTGTTCGAGGCTCTGGTCACTGCTGGACACCAAGCTCACCAAATCCATGACCTTCCACCCCTAGACAGATGGCCAAACCGAGGTTGTAAATCGAATGATTGTGCATATCCTTCACATGTATAATTCAAAGAACCTTCGCACATGGTATGAGAGCCTTCCCCATGTCCAACATAGCTACAACCAAGCCCTTTATAGCTCAAAAAACCATAACCCCTTTCAAGTGGGGTTGGGATTCCAACCATTGGGACCCATAGATGTTTCACTTCCCCTTGCGGTCACCTCGACCGACTCATCTCCTGATCCAAATGAAGCTGACAAAGCCATCCAGTTCATTGAGAGGATCCAACACATTCACCAATAGGTTCAGGATATCCTACAGAAGTCCAATGACAAGTACAAACAACGCCATGATCAACATCGGGTGCCGCATAAGTTTCAGGTGGGTGACAAAGTTTGGTTGCACTTAAAGAAAGAATGCCTTATAGGACCCCATCGAAATCTTCAACCACTCTGTTATGGGCTGTACACTATCACCAAGTCCATGGGGGATAATTCTTTTGAGCTGAACATTCCTCCTTTCCTTGGTCTACACCCAGTGTTCAACGTGGATCTCCTTCACCCTTATTTCCCACAATTATTGAACACCTTAGAAGTAGCAGAACAACTGACACCAACAGAGATCAACCTCGACTGCGTACAATAGGCATCCAATGATCATATTGTGGACAGACAGATCAAGGGCACTCGACAACAAAGGATCCAATTTTATCGATTCGTCAAAGCAAAGCAGCTCCTGCACCAAGGAAAGTGGCTCACCCGGGGCCAAATTCAGTAGAAATTTCCTCATCTGATGGGGGACCTCAACGCAATGGAGAAAATTGCTTCCTAAGGAGGTATGATTGATCCAGATGGATATCAGTGGCCACCCACCTTTTCCAACTAGCTCAAAACAGTTTTCTGACAATTTTGGCAATTTACTATTTTTAGTAGTTTTAACTTCTGGGGCCATTTTGAGGGCCTAAATGAAGGTTTTTCGGGATCGATATCCTAAATTATAGAAAAATGAATAATTTATCCCCCAAAATGAATCTCCTCGATGATACCTTTCCAATGGGCTATCACATGCCTAAAACGGAGATCGTATGCAAAAGTTACGACCCCGGGAAGTTGATGTACTAACTTACCCAAATGGGGCCCACATGACTTTTGGCGCTTCATCTCCTAGGGTTAGGTTTTTGGATTTCTAGGGTTTTTGGCATTCTTTATTATTGTAAAAATTCCTTTAGATCCTCATTGTAACCTTCTTCTTGTGAATTCACGTTGTCGTCACATCTCTTCTCAGAGATAAGCCACCACCATTCCAACAAGCTTGTTTCCACTGCATTTTACAGTTTCAGCTTATTTCGTTATTGAATAGAAAACCAATTTTACTATATCTCTGTTATTTTGTGTTAAGCACCTATTAATAATCTATAATCATTTTGTTCTTCTCATAAAATTTGGATCACTGGCAATGCTAGCTCCTTCCCCTATTGTCCTCTGATGTGACCACTGGTTGTGACCACATGTTAATCAAGAAAGCGCTTCGAAAATTCACTCTTTGGATATTATACTATGAGATGCCCTGACTCTCCCAACTTCTGAACTCTGAAGTACATCGTTCCAGATCAACGGTCCAAGACCCTCAATGATCCGATGGTCTAGATCTCCTCTTCGTACTTCAAGACTTCACAACTCACGATGTCGAAAGTTAGAGAACTTCCTTTCTTCAAGGTCCGAACTCCCGAACTCTGAACTTTGTCATGCTAGATCAATGATCCACAACCTTCATCGGTCAAAGGCTGTGATCACCTTCATGAACTTGGACTTCACACGTTTTCACTTCTCCCATCTCTAATTTCCTGATTTACGAATCAGCGTAATGCCGATCTCTCACCACGTGTCCTACCTCAATGGACGACCATGATTCCTTTGCACTTCGCGATGTCGGAAGTTATCACTTCCTTTCTTTCATTTCCCGATTCTTGATTCTCCTCTCTTGTCCGATGGACGACCCATGACTTTCCTTGATCCAATGGTCCAGATCTTCACAGTGCTTGATCCAACGACCACTGTCGCTCCTCCTCTTGAGCTTACAATTTCTTCCAACTTAGAATATTTTCTAAGTATTCAAAGGCTTTGACCTTTGTTACTCCTATGAGTCTATCTCTTGGACCTCGTCTGCACTTCTGGAAAGCATTGTCCCTTCTGATCTTTCTCACCAATGTAATGGTAAATCCACTATCTCTTCTGATATTTTGATTTCATTCATATTCTCAAAGGGTTTCAATCCTTTGGACCTCAAGGGATTTTCTATTACACTCCCGACAGTCCCATGCTCATCCTCCTGAGCTTGTAGACAACAATTTCCGATGCTATCATCATTGTTTTCCTGTTTGCCATCATTGCTGCCAATATGCCATCAACGTTGTTGTTCTTGCCATCAATGACAAGCACACTCTTCTTGTAAATATGCCAAAATTGTTTACATAGAACCAATTATTGTTGTATGTGATGAAATTTCTAAATATATGCAAGGTTTTTTTATCATAGTAAACCATATTACAATACTATACATGTAAATATGAAATTGACCACCCTTTTAAATATACCATGCATGAGAACTTTAACCATTTGTGCTTATTTCTTTGTGAGGTATTGTATACATCAAGATTAAAGGAACACTTTTATGACTTATGATCCCACAATGAAGACTTTTCTGAGTTTCAAAACCATAACTGTAATAACATCTAATGAGTAAAGCATATGCATCATATGGAATTATGAAGTTCTACTAGCATGATCCATTTTCTTTCTTTCTCAGTGAAACAAAAAATAGAGCTCATAATGAAGCTGAAAGGAAGAAGGCGAAACTATTATGTACTTTCAATAGATTACCAGTGTTGCTATCCCATGAATATTTGAAAATAAACATCCTTTCTTTCTCCCTAGGGGTCCCCACCCATAGTTAAATATTTATATATCATAGATAGATAAAAAATTTAATAGTGCCTTGCAATGTTTTGCAATCCAATGGCTAGTTGGTGATTTTATGAGTCAACATCTGACGACTCCACAGGGTAGGAAATTTTTGAATTGGATAGAATTGATGAATATTTGTTTTTTCTAGTATCACATTTGCAAAAATATCAACTATCTTTGATATACTCTTGCAAAAGAAACTGTATGGAGGGAAGAACAAGAAAGAAGGATTCAGAGGAGCCTTCTACATCATGTATCAACAATAAATATGTAGGTATGGAAACTATTACATAAGTAGCATTACATACCTATAAGAATATGTCTCTTACTGTTCTTATGAATTTTTTAGCACATCAACAAACATTTGTTGCCAGTATAACAAAGTAAGTGGCTTGAATGATCCAACTTGACTTAAAAATTCAAAATGAAAACTGAAGCAAAAAAAAATGAAAACTGAACAAACAAAAAACAAAAATTGTACAAAGTAAAATAAGTGCATGAATTATGCGAAACAAAAATTAAAACAACAATGAGAGAAAATAACTTAAGAAAGAAAGCAACTGACTACAAATGCATTTTATGCTTGATGCAAAAAAAGCAACAGAAAAGGAAACAAAGCAACACACAAAATAAATTTTTCTATTTATGTACAAGGAGAAGGATAACCAACCATTGAAAATTCAAACAGGGTGAAACTTAGCATACGTAACACATCCTTAAACCCCCATATAGGATTGATGGTTTGGAGGGAATTAGGAGAAGAATGCTGATCGATTAATGCATAAAGTGCATGAAGGGGACCAATTAAAATCCAGAAGAATTTATTACTGTTACACATTATTTTCATCACCTTCATGACCACTAATGATATGTGTATCACCTATTAGAAGAAATATCATTTTCCCTATTCCTTGAAGGATATTGAAGAAATAAGACTTTCTCTAAGAGATGGAATCATCTTTTCCTTATTGAAAAACCTTGTAAAGAAGGATCATTGCACCTTTCATAGTGTTAAGGGTGCGATGATTCCAAATCGTCACATGTTGCACCACATTAGCCTGCAACCTCGCCGCATCTTGCTCAGTGTTAAGGGTGCGACAATGTTTAAACAAAAGAAAAAGAGGAATTTATCGAAAGTTCTAGAATGGAATCTTTGAAAGGATGAGGTGGCCTTTGATCAGTTTGGATCTCACCCGCTTCTCTGATATAGTGGGATCATCCTAATCCCTTCATCCATCCCTCTTCACTCTATATAAGGATGGATCTCTCATGAGAAGAGTTAGGTTGGCTTATGTATGAAGAATTCTGCTGAAGATTATGCTTGTGATAGCTTTACTTTAGCTCTCCAAGTCAGGTTGTGTATACTCTACATCAAAAGAATTGGAGCAAAGGTGTGTGTGTTTTGAGGCAAAGGGCCATCAGAAGGGACCTTGCAACATCAAGGAATAAGTTTTATTCTCCACTTTCATCAATATAATACAGTAATACATTTCTTTCCTATATAAGTGTCTCAATTTTTATTGCATAAGTCCTTGATATTATGCATGTAGGCATGTTTTTTAGACAGAGCCAGAGTATGCATGTTTTTCATTGATGGCGAACATCAACATGATCGGTAGCATAGCGATAATTTCAAGATCATCAGTGTAAGCTCAGAAAGAGGAAAAAAATCAAAGAATGACAAAGGTTTCGTTTCAGAGTTTCACAGATCGGGAAATCCAAAGGAAAGAGGTTTGAACTCGCGATAACAATCCTGACCGTTGGAGTCATAGGACATGTGGAAAGCAATAGGAATTTCACTAACTTGCAAATTGGAGGAGTCAATGGAGCATTGTGTGGGAACTCGCAATATGTGAGATCACGAAAATATCTGGACCATCGAATCATCAAGATCGTGGAACGTTGATCAGGCATGATGAAGGCTCACGAAGTTGTGAAATCACGATAAGATCTTGACCATTGATCCAAGAGGGACATGTGGCGAGGGAATAACTTTTTGATGACTAGACAGGTCAAAGGAAGGAAGTTCTCTAACCTTCCAACTCGCGATATGCGAAATGGAAAAATGATTTGAGCCATTGGATCAAGGAGAAATATGGACCATTGATTCAAGAAGGACACGTGGTGAAATCACGATAATATTTGGACCATTGGTTCCATAGGACATATGGTGAAAGATCATCATTTCGCTGACTGGAAAGTCAAAGGAGTGAAGTGCTCGTTTGATTGGTGAGTGGTCATATCTCGTGGTCACATTGTCAAGAGTTAGAGAGAAGATCTAGATAATCTAAGCTCTATTTTGGACTTCGTGACATGGAGAGTCGAGAGGACTCATCATAGAATACCCAAGACGCGAAAGTGCGAAAAGCGTTTTTGAATAAGGCTGTGGTCACAGCTAGTGGTTACATCTGTAGAAGATGGAGGAAGATGCTAGCAGTGTTAAGCTCCATTTCGGAGTCTCGACAATCACAACTTGGAGTGTCGAGACCCTTCATCATAGGAATGCCAATATGCGAAATCATGAAATTCAAATTCTGTTTAGCACTCGGTCACAGCTAGTGGGCATATGAGATAAATGAAAAATCCTACGGATTTAATACAACGGTGCTGGTTAATTGGAAACTTGATTGAAGGGTTACTGTTTCACCTCACAAGTAATTGATCAGTTATGATTCAGTTAGCAGAACCAAATCATGATTCTTGGACAGTTGGAAATTCAGTTGCTGATGCATTTTCTTGGAGATTCAAGGTGTAACTGAATAGGAGGTATAGGATAAAACATAAACATAATGACTGTGGAGGGTTGGTCGTTCTGAATAAAAAAATAAGTTGAACTGTAAGAAAGGGAAAATTACAGTATGCACAGTGTGAGACCGACAATATGCGCAGTGTGAGATAAAACTCAGAGATGAGTAATAGTTGAGGAATAGACAGAAGCAAGAGCAGATTTGCATAACATCTTGAAGCAGAGAAGAATTGTAGAACATACAGAGGAAGAGAAGAATTGTAGAACAAACAGAGGAAGAGAAGAATTGCAAAATAGACAAAGGAAGAGAAGAATTGCAGAAAAGACAGAGGAAGAGAAGAATTGCAGAATAGTTAGAAGTAGACCAGATTTACAGAACATAGAAGAAGTGGTAAGAATCAATTTATTTGTGTTGTTGGTTATTCAATCATTTATTTATAATCAGGGAGGTAGAGTGGTGCTAGGGAGGACTGTGGTCCTCTCATATTCGATTTGGTGCTTGAATATTGGGAGTTTTAACTTCCATCTAGTTGTGGCTAGAAAACAGGGTGGCAGGGTGGTGCTCGGGAAAACACAGAGTTTTCTGTATACAAGTTGGTGCTTGTATAAATCCAGATGGTGTTGGAATATTTAGGGAGTTGGTGCTTTCTTCTAGTTGGTTCTAGAGAAACCAGAGAGTTGGTGCTCTCAAACAAGTTGGTGCTTGTATAAGTGGAAGTAGGTGCTTCCATCCAGTCGGTGCTGGAACACTCAGGGAGTTGGTGCTTCCTTCTAGTCGGTGCTAGAGAAACCAAAGAGTTGGTGCTCTCAACAAGTTGGAGCTTGTAAAACAGAGGTAGTAGCCTCACTTTGAGTTGGTGCTCAAACATAGATGATGTACAGAACTTAAAAGACTGCCTATCATTTTGAATAAGAATAGGTTTTCTCCCTTTATGGGTTTCCTCGTGAAAAATCTGTCTTTGTGTATATCTTAAGTGTGATTGATGCTCATTGTTTATGTTGTTCATATGATGTATAATATTGATGGTCAATTCATGAAAGATTAAAAATGGTTTATGTTAAGCCCTAATATTGTATCATTACCCCTCAATTGGGGCATATTATATTAGTAATGTTATTTTATTTATGTCGGCTTTAGGCCATTAGTTGTAATTATACCTCCTAGTCTCCTATATATACCAAGGAGACATTTTCATTTTGAATCATCTTGTACTTGAACATTTAAGTGGGGTAAAATGAGGTTTCCCCCTCGAAGAGGATTATTATCTGAAATTATCTCTTTTTCAAGGCGGTTAGTACTTTTTCTGAGGTTTTTCTATGCTATATTGGTATTTGTCTCCTAACATATGGTATCAGAGCTCAAGGTCTTGGGGTTTCACTGCTACATCTGAGACACCTTGGAATTTTCACTATAAATTTGTTTATACAACGTTTCAGAAGAAACAGATTGGAGGATATTTATTATATAGATCAAGGTATGTTGGGTTCAAAATTAAGCTCCTAAGGCCTTATACTTTCGCAGATACAACCTGTGCAAGATAGGGTTCTGGAATCATCCTGAAATGATTCATTGCACGATTTTCGCTATAAAAACGTTTCTGTAATGTTTCAGACCCTGAACTTTGGAGGCTATTTATAGAAATCAGTAAGGTATCTATGGTAAAAATTTTAGCTTTTGGGTCATCTTAAATTTGTATATACACCCTGTGTAAGATAGGGTATCTGACTAGTCCTATTTACTAGTCTCAAGAAGGTGTTCCACGTAAAACAATCATAACTTCTTCCTAGAGTATCCAAATTGAGTAGGACTAGTTTCATTGGATCGTGGACAGTATGTAGTATTTCTGGTGTGAGTTTCAGAATTTTATATCAATTATTTTGTGCAGGGAAAGCTATACAAGTGAGATATCCTGGAAAGGATAAAAATTGGCAAGTTGTGGGGAAGTTACCATAAATTCCACTTGGCACATCCAATTTTGATCAGACCTGTGGCATTGCAGAGAAGAAATATTAGAGAACTACATAAAAGAAAGTTTCATACCCAGAAGGGATGAAACTTGGGAGATACAATAGAAGAAATATTTTCTAGCGGAACCACCTCAAAATCAAGGTTCAAAAGTGATACTTGGCCAACATGCCACCAAAAAAGGGAATTTCTACACCAACTAAGCCTCCATAAAATCCTACTTGGACTCTTGATGAAGGTGAATAAATGCGTAGGGACATAAATGAACTACAAAAGAAGATGGATTCAATGGAAGCTAAGTTGTATATTAAGATGGATGGTTTAAAAGGGGAGATCATGGAAGTATTGAAAAATTTCGTAACAGAGAAGACACCTGAAAGTGAAAATGCATCCCATGAAATTCATGATGAGGACACAAGGAAGGTGAATCAAGAATGGAGAAACTCCAACTTTGGTTTGAAGACCAACCACGTTCCTAATATTGATATGAGGAAGTTTGAAGGCAAGGACCCAATCACATGGATACTTTAGATGGAGCAATTCTTTGATGTCCATAATGTGCCACATACACAAAAGGTACGAATTGCTTCTTTATATTTAGAACCTAATCAATTTGTATGGATTCGATGGATTTGTTCTCGCAAATCACCCGTCACTTGGACAATTTTCATGGAAGAAATGATAGCACACTATGAGGATACAAGGAGCAATACCTTCTTTAGCCAATTGATAAATCTCAAGCAAAAGGGTTCAATTACCGAGCAAATTGAGAACTTCCAAAGATTGAATATAAAGGTAACCGATATTATATATGAGCACTTGATTGATGTATTCATAGGAACTTTAAAAGATAACATTCAACATGAGGTTTTCCTTTGGGAACCCAAATCATTGGAGAATGCATTTAAGGTGACAAGAAATGTTGAAACTAAAAATATGGCTATGGCTACTAGAAGGACCAATCCTAACATCTATAGAGAGAACAATGCTCCTTCTTCTAAAACAACTCAAACTACAAGGTTGACACCTCAACAATTGGAGGAAAGAAAAGCAAAAGGTTTATGATTTAATTGTGATAGCAAGTACAGTAAGGGACATAAGTGTGGTGAGAATAAATTATTCTACATAGATTGTGAAGAGGAAGAAGAACAAGAACAATAACCATCTCAAGATGAAAACGTAGAAGCAATTTCGTCTGAAGAGTTGACTCCCATGATATCGTGTAATGCATTGGCTGGAATTAGCACTCCTCAAAC
>ML798121.1:208175-221932 GCA_009831015.1 Picea engelmannii
CCCCCCCCCGCCGTATTGAAAAATCCTATCCCACATCAAGGTGTCATAAACACCCAGCAGGACACGCAGCATCCCCCACCTCAGGTGGGCCAATACCATAATCCCAACAATAAAATAGAGCGAACAATTCTCCTCACCAGTGAGGAAGAAATTCTTTTGCAAACACACAATCGTCAGTATCCTACAACAGCTGAGTCTACTCCCATCCCTTCAAAGACAAACCCTACAACAACGAGACCCTCGTTGATGATCCCTCGCCCTCCAGCCAAACCACCATTACGCATCCCTCGCATCCCTTTACGTAAGAATGTTCACAATCCACAGGCTAGGGCAGCACATAACTACAGTTTGGTAGATGACTTAGCACAATCCCCGGCTGCCATGTCAGTTCTGGAAGTCCTCCAGACTTGTCCTACACAACGAAAATCACTACTTTTCGCCTTGGGGGTAGTCGATCCTGCCGATACTCGACTCATCACTTTTGACCTTGATAGTTGCGAACCTCGTCTTCCCGCCGCCGTCGCTATTCAAATACCAGTAAAAATACGGAACATCATCGTCCATTGGTGTATCATCGATGAAGGGGCATCTACCTGCATCATGTCCAAAACAGTATGGCAAAAACTTGGTTCCCGGGACCTCTTACCCTCCACCATCACATTGCGAGCTTATGACGGAAGACCATCATCCCCTGAAGGGCTCTTCCAAAATGTCCCCGTTGAGCTCGGGGGCAAAACCATTCTCATTGACATTGAAGTTATCGACGCTCAACTCGATTAAAATATCTTGTTTGGCCATACCTACATGTATTCTATGAAAGCAGTGGCCTCTTTCATCTTTCGAACAATCATGTTCCCCCACAATGGAAAGATTGTGACCATTGACCAAGTCTCGCATTACGAGCCTAACCCATCTGCCAATCTCGATAACATCCTTCCTCTCATTCACACCAACAAAGACGTATATCCACTCATAGAGATGGGTCCTGGGATTTTCAAAGATCCATCCTTGTTAGGGACATACCATGGAGCACCACCACTCCTTCCCCCTAATCAAGTATGCGTCATATTCTCTAACAAAACTCACACGGAGGATGCTCATCCTCCTCAGGAGGCTTCAGTTGTTCCAGACGTCTCAAAAGTCGCAGCATCACTCCCATAGGAGCCTCCTGTGAACTCGTCGACCTCCACAGTCCATGAATCAACACCCCCTCAGGGGCCTAATCCCATTTGGGAGACAGTTCCCCGACCCCTCACTCAAATTCCCTTCTTTTACCCTCCACCTGGTATAGAAGCTTTCCAGGTAGCAGCAACGCTCACACTACCCAATATGGTTAGAAATCCCAGTGTGGTACTTACATCCACCTGAGATGGTCCCTTTCCCACAGGAAGGACTCCCCATGACGATTCCTGTCATCACTCCCACTACCCCCACTACCCCCATACTCCCTACCCCCCCTGCTACCGCCGGGGGTAGGCGACAGAAGAAGGAGCCCACAGCTCCACTTCCTCTACGCATCCCACCACCTTGCGCCTTATGTGACAAAGAGGGTCACCAAACCAACAACTACCCATCACTACCGGAATTACGGAATTTGATTCCCCCCAATCCAACCCCCACACCACCCATTACTACTGCTACCACTCAACCTTCCAGTAGTAAAGGGTTGAGGACCAAATTCGCATGTGCCATCTGTTCTGAGTATGGCCACTACACCCATCATTGTCCAGCACTGCCACGTTTCTGGCAGGCATTAGCTATCATATGCCAGGACTTTCAGAACAACCCACGCCCTGCCACGTCCTCCACAACAAATATCACCGACATTCGCTATGTCACCACTTCAGTCAATGAACACATGAGGTGCCCCTGCTCTCTTTGCAATTCATTAGCACATTTTACATTCTAGTGTCCTATAATCCTCGCATACAGGCAACGTCGATTGGCCCTGCATCACCAACCCGCAGTGGCAGTAATTGACCTTACGTCATCACTCGAGGCTCTTCATGTCATTTCTCCAGAACCCGAGGCACTCCCAATACCTCCTTGGTTCTTAGATAGCACATCTGAGGATTTGCCCCGTAACCCTCCCAACTCTCCTGCTCATTCCCCTGCGGATATTACCCATCCAACCACCACGGGTACCCCTCAGTACTTCAACATATGGCTCATGACGAGCGAACCCTCACCATCTGCTCGCACCTCTCCCCTTGCTTCACCAGTAGGGGGAAATCACACTAGGGATGAGATCACTCCTCACGATCCATTATATTCTCGTCATTTTCAATGTGACGAAGACATATTGGAACAGCTACAATGCCCAGACTCTCCATGGGACGCACTACATCACCGTGCTCTCTTCCTTCCGCAGGAAGCCCACATGCCTCCTAGCCACAACTATATTTACGCGGTCGAAACCAAAGACTTTATCCCATCAGGGCCCATCGATTGGTTCAACAATCCTATTCCTGCACCCGACACTTTTGAAGAAGGAAATCTGGCTAACATTTCCCCCACCATCAAAATCGACATTTCCATTAAAGATGGCATTGTCGAAGAAATCGTCATTGGAGCAACTTGCACTCCACAGGAAATCACTGCCTACAAGGCCCTCTTCCAAGAATACAAGGATATCTTCACCTGGTCATACACGGAGATGCCTGGCCTCGACCCATCTATTGTCAAACATCGTATCGACACCTGGCTAGACATCACACCAGTTCGCTAGAAACAACGACCGCTACACCCATCTAAGGCCGTGGCTATCAAAGCTGAAATTGATAAATTACGTACGGCCGGATTTATTTACCCCATCGTTTACACTTCATGGGTTTCCAACCCTGTACCCGTCGACAAAAAACAGGGCACCATTCGCGTTTGCACCGACTTTCACGATATCAATAACGCATGTCCCAAGGACAACTTCCCAACGCCTTTTATCGATCAAATTATCGATGACTGCGCCGACCACGAGGCTCTTTCCTTTATGGACGGATTCTCTGGCTATAACCAAATTCAAATTCACCCATCCGATCAATACAAAACCGCATTCATTACCCCGTGGGGTACGTTTGCATATCGTGTCATTCCCTTCGGCCTCAAAAACACCGGCACAACTTTCCAGCAGGCCATGACATACATATTTCATGATCTGGCTGCAATCATCCTCGCCTACTTAGACGACCTCACCGCTCGATCTAAGAAACACACCCAACACCTTAATTATTTTCAAATCATCTTTCAACGGTGTCGTCAATACAACATCCGCTTGAACCCTCTCAAGTGTGTGTTTTGTGTCACCGTCGAACGCCTCCTTGGTTTTATCGTTTCCCACAGCGGTATTACCGTAGACCCCCTTAAAGTCAACGCTATCACCGAAATTCCACCTCCACGGAATTTACGACAACTGCAGAGTCTACAGGGAAAAGTTAACTTCCTTAGACGCTTTGTTCCTGATTACGCCATACGCGCACATGGTTTCCTCCACTTACTACGTCACGACATCCCCTTTCAATGGGACGACTATGCCCAACAGTCGTTTGACAACCTTAAAGTAGTACTTTCAAGTGCACCTTTGATAAGTGCACCTGACTACAATCACGACTACATCCTCTACGTATCAGCATCAGTTGTATCAGTAGCCGGCGTCCTCATCCAGCTCGGAGATGACAATCGTGAACACATCATTTACTACGTTAGTAAGAACCTCTCAGGACCACCCTTGAAGTACAAACATGAAGAGAAACTTGCTCTTGCAGTTGTCCTTGCAGTACAGAAACTGCGCCATTACATTCTTCTTCGCACCACCAAGGTCGTCGCAGATTCCAACCCTATGCAATACTTGCTCAGCCGTCGCCAAGTTAACGGAAAATTCGCTCGATGGATCGTTATCCTTTAGGAATACGACCTCAAGTTTTCAATACCTAAGAGTAAGAAGGCCCTCGTTCTCGCTGAACTCGTCACTACCCTTCCCTCTGACACACCCAGCGCCCCCGTCAATACTGACTTTCCTGACGAACATCTCTTTTACATCGCTTCTGATGATCCTTGGTATGGCGACCTTCTCATCTACCTACGAACTCAAAAGTTCAGAAATCACCTATCATGAGATGATCGTCGATGCATTCGCCATCAGGCCCCTTGCTATCTCCTCATCGGCGACATCCTATATCGGCGGGGCGTCGACACCATTCTTCGTCGTTGCCTGACTATTGACGAGGCTGATAGAGTCTTAAACGACTGCCACAGCGACGCCTGTGGGGGCCATCTTTCGGGCATTGCCACGGCTCAAAAGATTATCCGGGCCGGTTACTTTTGGCCTACCCTGTTTCATGATTGCATTCATGCCGTGAAATAATGTGCGCAATGTCAGCTCTATGCCAACAAAGCCCGCGCTCCCCCCGCTCTTCTTCACTCGGTCATCACTGCAGACCCCTTTTGTAAATGGGGCATTGAATTTATGACTTGTAATCCCCCCTCCAGCAATGGTCACAAATACATTGTTGTCGCTATTGATTACTTCACCAAATGGGCTGAAGCTATGCCCACCTTCAACAACACCGCTGACACAACAACGCGTTTTTTCTTTAACCACGTTATATCCTGGTTCGGAGTACCACTCCAACTCGTTTCCAATCATGGGAAACATTTTGAGAATGAGATTTTCATCGAACTCTCCTCTCGGTTAGGCTTCTCTCATGAGTTCGCCTCACCATACTACCCTCAGTCAAACGGACAGGTCGAGGCAGTCAACAAAGTCCTCAAGACCATGTTACAACGCATGGTTAATAAACATAAAACCAATTGGCATCATATGTTATTTTCTATGCTATGGGCTTATCAAACGACAGTCAAGACTGCCACGGGTTTCACGCCATTTCATTTAGTCCATGGGGTCGAGGCAACTCTTCCCATTGAGTGCGAAATTCCCACCCTTCGCACCGCAATTGAGATTTTACCTGACACTGCTCCTATGGAGCAGCGCTTGCTGAACTTGGAGTCTCTGGATGAAGACCATCGATCCTCATTACAGAACAACGAGGCAGCTAAAAAATGATCCAAGGCTACCTTTGATCGCCATGTCAACCTTCGGTCATTCCGCGAAGGCGACCTCATCTTGGCCTATGATATCGCCCATGATACCTTTGGCCATGGAAAATTCGAATCACTTTGGCATGGCCCTTACATCATCCAACATTGCCTCACCAAAGGCGCATACATCCTGGCCTCCCCCGAAGGCCTCTCGCTCAAAGAACCCATCAATGGGTTATACCTCAAGAAATTTTATGCTTAAACGTAGTCATGCTACTTTAGGTTCTTTTTCTTTTCTAGCGTTTTTAATCTTTTTATCCCTCATCTAAACTATCCTTTATGTTGTTGACAGATGCCTCCTCCACTAGCTTACCACATTGGTTACGCCGACGGCGCCAGCCGTTGGACACAAAATCTCGCTTCGACTGCTTGGGCTCTCTACACCCCTTCACATGAAATGCTACATTCTAGCGGCATCTGTTTAGGACCTGCAACCAACAACCATGCCGAATACACTGCTGTCATTGGCCTCCTGACCGATGCCCAGCATCATCATATTTGTCACCTTAGCATTTTCCTCGACTCCCAGCTAGTCGTTCTTCAGCTCAACAATGTGTACCGTGTACGCGATCCGTGCCTCTTTCGCAAATACCTACAGGTTATATTATTATCTCGACATTTTGATTCCATTACATTTACACATATTTCCAGAGAATTGAATCAAGCAACAGATGAAATAGCTAACATGGTGCTAGATTGGCATATATCACATCAAGCTACACATACATAAACATCTCATACGTCCTGTCACAGCATACAGATAGAATCAACATCATCATCATTAACACAAAACACATGTACAACAGATTTGGATCTCAAACAACATGTATACTCATATATATATATGGGCCCATCAGGCCATCTGAATGTTTACATACAAAAAGTATACATCGGCCCGTAGGCCAGTGCCACATCTCGGTACAAAAACGACTCACCAACCTATATAATCAAAAAAGGTCTACAATATACATTAGAGTGCCTCTATCGCACCCCCCGCTGCTCCTCCCTCAGGAGGAGGTGGTGGCCCACCCCCACCAGCCCCAGGCGGTGGTGGTGGAACATCCGCAGGACCCCCCTGCCCAGGCGGCAGGCGTCCGCTAGTCATCGCGACGAGCACTGCTGCTCGTCGCACTAGGCCCCACCATGGTGGCGGTAACCCTATGCACTATTCCAGGAACCCCTCGTCTTGGATACGGATCCACATGCCCTCCGACACGTCCTGCAACACCATCTCAAAATGGAGGCGTATATCATCCAAATCTACTCCGGCTGCCGCCGGAGGAGCGTGTGATGGCCCCACACCAGGGTCATCAAATCGGTGCCTCCTCGCCGGTCTCTCAGGCTCTGCTGGTGCCCTCGCAGCCTCATCTCATCACTGCCTTCCTCCACATGGAGGTCTCTCCGGCTCTCTCTGAGCCGACGCTCTATACAACTCCACCTCGCGCCCGCGAGGTGCCAAATCTGCACATACACAAAGCAACAAACAACATATCATATCAGTATCTATACATCATACATATGAACTGGTATATCAAAATCACAACATAAATCAAAACATCTACAAATACACAACATACCTCGATGGTCGAACACCTCCCTAGGAGGCAACACCATGTCCGGGTCCCCCTGGAAATCAACCCCAGCATAGGGGTACTGAAGCATGACCTGCAGCATCTGCCGCCATATCTGCGTCGCCTGCACAGTAAAATAATGTTCGCCGTCGCCACCACCATGGCGAACCAAAATCTGGGACCACCGCCTCAATCGAGGCTCTCGCACCCTAGGCGCCTCTAGCAGAACCTGTGGGTGCAACATCGGCACCCTCTCCAAGAAATAGGCCACCAGGATGGAGCCAAACGCAAACTCCCCGGTACCTGTCGACCGACATTGGTCCAGCTGCGCGATCATCCGCGCGTGGAGGGTCAAACCCCAGGCGAACCGCTCATGGCCCACCACCACCCTCTCCATCACCAGTAGCTCGCCACCACTGATTCGGTGGGTCGCTCGTGACCCATACACTCAAACAATCATCACTGCTATGCAATGATGCAACAGGGAATCCAAACCACTGAAACTCACTACAGTCCCAGACATGTAGTTCTCACCTGAGCAATATCGTCCGGCGACATCCGCCAAGCGAGTATCCCTCGGAAGCACAGGCTTTGCTGGCAGCGGTGTTCCCCGAAAGGGGAGACCAGTCAAGAAATATATGTCCTCCACCGCAGTGAAGGGGATCTGCTCTCCTCGCACGAGGAAGCAGTGCATATCTGGGCTCCACATCTCGAGCAGGAACTGGAGTAAGTACTCCTGTGCCTGTATCAGAGGGCACTCAAAAAACTTTAGCAACCCACTAGCTGCTAAAGACGCTCAAACTGCAGGCCTCACATTGGCCACAACATCTCGCAGCTGTGACCAGTCTCGCTCGCGCCATCGCACATCCATGGTCACTGCTAGCCACCTACACACAACACAGAGTCCTATATCAATGTATGCAAACACCAAATGCATAAAAAAGACTCCCTTTTTTTACCCTTAAAAACTTGCCTCAAAGGTGCGGTTTTACCACCGACAGGCGCGCACACATGCACACCTGTTCACTATACAGGCGCGCACGTATGCACGCCTATTTTTCCCACAGGCGTGCTTGCGCGTGCACCTGTTCATAATACAGGCGCGCTTGGGAGCGCGCCTGTTCACCCCACAGGCATGCTTGGGAGAGCGCCTATTCACCCCACAGGCACGCACTAATGCGCGCCTGTTCACCTCATAGGCGCGCCCCTAGGGCGCGCCTTAACTTCCACCTCACGTGCACCACTGCATGCTTATTCAGTGGACAAGCGTGCACGTATGCGCACCTTCCACTGAATCGCCCGCGCATGTGGTCCCACACTCTATTCAAAACCCCCTAAAACCCCTTGTACGGACCCCCGTACCTACCCTGCCCAAAAATTGGAAACCTATTTCTATGCAAGATGATCAAACCACTAACCTGAAACTCACACGTCGTCGATCGGGTACCTCGTGCTCCCGGAATCACTCAATCTCCTATGAATTTTCTCGTCCAGTCACTATAGCAGCAGGTACAAATGAGGTGGCAATGTGGGCCCTACAACTATATATAGGGTTTTTTCCAAACTTCCACTCACCATTTCGGGAGCCCACAACGTCCATTTTTCGAGCCGTCTTCAGCCACGGGATCAACATCTCACCACCTACATCACGACTGTCCCTGGGTCACTTTTCGTCCTAGGCCCTCGGGGCGCCTTATTTCCATATCATGGTCAGGTACGCACGCGCATAGTCACATTTGTCAAATACATGCTCATATCTTAATTTCTCTTTAGATATTGTTCACTTTGGGTATTTGGTTGTTCTGTGTGCAGGTACTTGATCATCATCCCTCAACGTCATTCCTTCAGGTATATACTCAGCACTGGCATGTAGTCTCTCCCGCTGTATTGCATTTACATTCCCAGTCACACCCTCTGATATTCGCCTTTAGGATAACCATTCCCGGATCTCCAGTACTCACACCTCCATTTGCATCATCAGTACTGTAGCCCGGTCGCATTCTTACCCACATGAGTTGTCTCATTCATAGCACCTTTTTGCACTTTTGACACTCATGCTGTTCTTTATTACCCTTTAGGGATGGGAGTCCCGGTAGTATTTCATCATGTTGCGAATCAACCACATACTTCTTCTCCTCATTTTTCTAGCTTCCTATACGGACCCAGATCATCGCTTTATGGTTATGTTCTTTTTTACCTGCACCTCCGCAGGATCATGAACCCACCATTTCATCCACCATCAGTTTTCCCATCTGCGAACCTATCTCCATTTCACCTACCTCATACACAAACTCGCCAATGGGGCCCCCACCCTCCATCAGTTTTCCAAGAAATTTATTCCCTCCCTGGGGCACTCATTTCACACTGGGGCACCCGTTTCTGTATTTGTACATTTCGCCCAAATTATTCATTATTTATTGTACAAACACCTTTATTTCCGGTTCTTTGATTTCGTCGTCACTGTTGGCAACCTGCTTTCCTTTTGGCCACACGCAACCCATGTCACCCTTGGTTGGAGCATTACTTCTCATTTACCCTCGCCGGTATCGTCTATATCTTTAGAGTACTACCCAGGTCACTTACCTCTACCTTCTGAATTTTTTCACCTTGTCCCGCCTCTGGCACAACTTATCCTCGATCTTGGCGTCCCCCTAACACTTGACCTTGTCACATGGTTGCGGCCACTGTTTGTCTCATACATTCTCCAGCGAAGGGTAGTCTTGAGTCTTCCCACTTCTTGACTTTGTCCATGTACCTCTGCCACTTCTTCACCACAGTAGATTCTGTGAAGCCCTTTGCTTCTGGGAGTCACGTCCCCCTTTTTGTCGACATCAGCACAATTTTCCAGAAGGGCGACAATATCTTGATTCTCATTTTCCATTCAATGAGAGATCTCGGATGACACAGGGGGAAACACCATTGCTCCCTAATGTCGTTGACTCCCATAAACATTCGACGCCAACACTTTCTCATGTTGCGGTGGGTCTTACTTTGCGACTATTGCAGTTTTTCTTATCATTTGCCGAAGACCTCTGAACTTGGTAGGGCCATCAATGCCCACATCACCGTCGATGTTTATTTCCGTGACCTTTACCTATGGTTCAGAGTATGTTCCTTTACCGAATTGTCTTCTGCCTTTATCATCCCACCCCCGAGGGCGCTGCAGTTGTCTACACCAACATTTTCGTCATATTTTTTCAGAGTTACATCATACGAGCATGGGGCATGCTCGCCTCGTTTGTACACAATTGTATATTGTTACGCACCTTGTGGAAGGTTGGCTTCTACAGGTTCCTTTCTTCTCCAACGGATCGCTCTACACGGTCCCACTCTTGCTCTCCCTTACACCACCATTCTCAGTAAAATAAACATTGATGGATTTCGGCTATACGTATGCTCCTAACCTCATCCATTAGGGGGCATCTGTTATCACTGAAATTTCATCCGCACATGGCGAAAAGAACTCCGCATCATCAAAACAGGATTGAAGTCATTCATGGCACAGGATTATTTCCACAGCATTGCAAAAGGGTCAAAAACTATACTAAGTGACCAAAAATTGAAGGTCGCTTTACAAAATCTGGGTGCGCACGCATATGCGCGTAACAACAACGTACAATGCGCACATGCGCGCACGATGCGCAACTATTGGGCGAAAAACCCGCGCACCTGCTAAACGACGCATTTATTGAAATTGGTCGGCCTCCCAACCACTAATGGACCAGCTCCCGAGTCGATTTGACACCAAATCCGAGCTCAATCTGCATGGTGGGCTGGTCAAAGACCTAATTAAGCCCTAAAGAGCCCCTTTTCACACTCCAAAGAGGTTACATTATCACCCAATGCTAGGCTATAAAAAGCCATGAATAACCATCACTTTCTCAAGGAATTCTATGCATTGTTATGCTGCCAATATTGTCAAGGACTCATTCTTTGACAAGAACACATAGGCATCATTTCACAAGAGCTATCCACCCCTCTCTTGAGTGGATAAGCTTGGAGTTCTTTCACCCACATTTTCATCTTTTCATTGTAAGGAGAGAAAGCTTGTGAGGGCCTCAAGAGCCTTCCATTGGAGAAAGAAGGGACCCAAGTCCCCTTTCTTCATTGTGCCTTTGGATTTCATCAATAGATCAGCTTATACATTGGTGATATTGGTCCATTTGTATTTATTTTTCGTTTTCTTCATATGCTCATAGTTTTAATTAGTTTTAGTTTAATTCTTGTTTATTGTTTTGTTTTGTTTTCCCTAACCCTTTCCTTTCACAGCTGTCATGCCTAGCAGAGCCCAACTGGGCATGTAAGCACCTTTTATTTGATCACCTAGTGACAAATTGGGTGCAAAAACTTGGTATTATAGACTAGACAAATTTTTACAAGACAAAGGGTTCAAGAAAGGTACTGTTGACAACAATATCTACATTAAGTCTGAAGGTGATAATTTACTAGTTGTTTTGGTTTATGTAGATGATATTATTTTTGGTTGTACTAATGAATCATCTGTCAGTGGTTTTCTAACTCTATGCAAACAGAGTTTGAGATGTCCATGATAGGAGAACTGTCATATTTTCTTGGTTTACAAGTAAATCAGAGTTCTGCAGGAATATTTATCTCTCAAGAAAAATATTTGAAAGAGATGTTGAAGAAATTTCAGATGGAGGATTCCTCTCCTGTTAGTACACCTATGGTGGTTGGTTTCAAGCTCAGTAAAGATGATATGTCACCCGATGTTGATCAAAGGACATACCGATCAATGATAGGAAATCTTCTGTACATCACAACTTCCCATCTTGATATAATTCAAGCTGTTGGAATGGTAGGTCGCTATCAGTCTGTTCCTAAATGAAGTCATCTAGTAGTGGTAACAAAGATATTCAAGTACTTGAAAGGCACAATGAATTACAGTCTTTGTTATCCCAGAAATCATAACTTTCAGTTAACTGCCTATTCAGATGTCGATTGGGCAAATTGTGTTGATGAGAGAAAAAGCACCAGTGGAAGAGCATTCTTTCTGGGTGACTCATTAGTAGCATGGCTTAGTAAAAAGCAAGGATCCATTTCATTATCAACTACAGAGGCAGAATACATTACTGTTGCTACTTTCCGCACTCAGATTTTGTGGATGATTCAAACTCTTGCAGATTTGAAGGTAAACTATACTGTTTTGATTACAATTCACTGTGATAACACCAGTGCCATTAGTGTCTCCAAGAATCCTGTTCTTCACTCCAAGACTAAGCACATCCCAATAAAATATCATTTTCTCAGAGAACAAGTTACAAACAGAGTCGTTCAGGTGAATTATATTCCTTCCACAGAACATATAGCTGATATCTTTACTAAATCGTAAGTAGTGACCCCTTTTGGATATCTTCATCAAAAGTTGGGGGTTATAACTTCTTTCATCTAATCTGTTCACATGATCAGGGGGAGTACTTATTGAATATCTGTTGTATTTCTAAGTTTCTCATAGTTGATAGGGGGAGTATGTACTGTAGTAGCTCAGGGGGAGTGTGCTTCTTCTTTCACATTGATGTCAAAAGGGGAGAAAGTGTGGTAATTTCAATGATGCTACAATGGTATAGTTGCATGTTTTTCAAGGGGTTGCCATCAATGCCAAAGTGGGAGATTGTAGGCATGTTTTTTAGATAGAGGCAGAGTATGCGTGTTTTTCATTGATGGCGAACATCAACATGATCAGTAGCATAGCGATAATGGAAAGATCAACAATGTAAGCTCAGAAAGAGGAAAATAGTCAAAGAACGACAAATGTTTCATTTCAGAGTTTTGCAGATCGAGAAATCCAAAGCAAAGAGGTTTGAACTCGTGATATGCGAAATCATGATAACAATCCTGACCGTTGGAGTCATAGGACACGTGGCAAGCGATTGGAATTTCACTAACTTGCACATTGGAGGAGTCAACAGAGCATGGTGTGGGAACTCGCTATATGCGAGATCACAAAAAGATCTAGACCGTCGAATCATCGAGATCATGGACCATTGATCAGGCATGATGAAGGCCCATGAAATTGTGAAATCATGATAAGATATTGACCGTTGATCCAAGAGGGACATGTGGCGAGGGATTAACGTTTCGCTGACTAGAAAGTTTAAAGGAAGGAAGTTCTCTAACCTTCCAACTCATGATATGCAAAATGGAAAAATGATCTGAGCCGTCGGATCGAGGAGAAATCTGGACCGTTGATTCAAGAAGGACACGTGGTGAAATCGTGATAATATCTGGACCATTGGTTCCATAGGACACATGGAGAAAGATCATCGTTTCGCTGACTGGAAATTCAAAGGAGTGAAGTGCTCATTTGATTGGCGAGTGGTCATATCTTGTTGTCACATTGTTGAGAGATGGACAGCAGAGCTAGAGAAGCCAAGCTCTATTTTGTAGTTCATGACATGGAGAGTTGAGAGGACTCATCACAGAATACCCGAGATGTGAAAGTGTGAAAAGCGTTTTCGAATAAGGCTGTGGTCACAGCTAGTGGTTACATCTGTGAAAGATGGAGGAAGAAGCTAGTGGTGTTAAGTTCCATCTCAAAGTCTCGACAATCATAGCTTGGAGTGTCGAGACCCTTCATCACAGGAATGCCGAGATGAAAAATCACAAAATTCAAATTCTGTTTAGCACTCAGTCATAGCTAGTGGGCATATGAGATAAACACTAAATCCTGTGGATTTAATCCAAAAGTGTTGGTTAATTGGAAACTTGATCGAAGGGTTACTGTTTCACCTCACAGGTAATCGATCAGTTATGATTCAGTTAGTAGAACTAAATCACGATTATTTTGTGTGCAAATAATGACAATTCCTCAGAAGACATAGATAGTGATTCATCATGTGAAAACAAAGTGAATGATTTTATGCTTATGGCTATGGACTATTTTGATGATGAACACACAGGAGGTGAAATGGATGATGAAGAAGCTGTGGTGGATTGTAAGGTAGCTAGAGAGGTAGTAGGGGGCCCAGAGGGCCCATAGTGATAATAGTGGAGGTCATTCAATGTAAGGTGGACTAGGTCCACTGTATTATTAAATAAGACCCACTATGGTAGTTAGATATAATAAATGTAAGAGGA
>ML798121.1:223337-233445 GCA_009831015.1 Picea engelmannii
AGATATAATAAATGTAAGAGGACTTCTTAGAAGGTTCTACTTCTAGAAGATTCTTCCTCTAGAATGTTCTTAGGTGATGGTAGCACTATATAAAGGGGTTCAAGCAATGTAATGAGACATGAAGATAAGTATTGTATTTGGAGTTGTAGCTCAATAGGAGGATGCCCCCTCGAAGAGGCAAGTGAACAGGAGAGGATCCCTTCCATAATAAGATCCATTGTATGGTGTTTCCCTACCTCAAGGGTTTGGTAATAATATAGTGTGGTTTCTTCTATCTTGCTTGTGGATCTATTATGTATTCAGTATTTGTGGTTATTATATTGGTAGATCTATTCTACAATTCCTCAGAAAACATAGATAGTGATTCATCATGTGAAAACAAAGTGAATGATTTTATGCTTATGGCTATGGACTATTTTGATGATGAACACACAGGAGGTGAAATGGATGATGAAGAAGTTGTGGTGGATATGGAAGGTGAATTAATTAGTGCTTTGGAAGAAATTGACAGACTCAGATGTAAGAAGAGAAAACAAAAACAGTTGTTGAAGAAATTTAAAATGAATAGTGAAAAACCTGATGAAAACTTTTCTCTACTAAAAGTGGAGTTAGAAGAGGAAAAGAAAATAGAAGACATACTGAAACAACAGTTGTCAGAGAATAAAGCGAGGTGTGAAGCCTTAGAAGAAGAGATAGTAAAAACCAAAAAATAAATGGAGAAGTTTAAGGGATTGTATCACCAAAATCTGCCAAGTATTAAAGCCTCAGAAGGATTAACCTCCATTCTAAATCAACAAAGAAACCCAAAGTTGAAAGCTGGCTTGGGGTATGAAGAAGGATCAAGAGTGATCATCCAAGTAATACAAAACCTATCAAGTTTGTCAAATCCTCAAACATTGACAACAATCACTCTGCAGAAACAAAGAAAGAAAATTAGCCACTAAGAAGGAATGAAAGAAAAAGTACCAGAACCAAATATGTAGATCAGAGAGATTATCGGCATGAAAGAAATCAACCTCCTCAAAGAAGACATACTTTTTCCAGGTACAAAGGTTTTTTCTATGGTTATTGTTTTTTCTTCTCTAATTTTGGTCACAAAGCTATAAACTGTTCTTTAAGATTTAGATATGAACAATCAAGATATTCAACGAATAACCATCTTCCACAACAAAGTTCAAGACAACCAAGCAACAAACAACGTCAGACTATAAATCATGCGATGGTTGGGAAAATGAATAAGGTTAAGAATAACAATAGTTATGAGCATAACAATCATTATGATCTTCTATTTAGTGAACCAAAATGTTACATCTGTCATAACTATGGACAAAAAGCTGCAGATTGTCGCTTAAGGAATTACAAGCCAGATTTGATCCCCACTGTTGAAAATGTCAAGGTTTGGAAGAAGAAAGAAGATGGCAAGTGTGGACTAGTGTTATCATCCAAAATACAAAAGAATCCCTGGTATATTGACAATAGATGTTACAAACATATGACTGGAGACAAAAGTAAGTTTCTAACTCTAAGTGAAAGAAAATCAGGGAATGTAACTTTTGGAAATGACGTACCAGGAAAAATAAAAGGTAAAGGAATGGTAAGTTTGAGTAATGGAAAAGGGAAAGCTCAAGATGTGTTATTTGTAGAAGGTCCGAAACATAATCTGCTTAGTGTCAGTTAAGTCTGTGATCGATGATGTGAAGTCATTTTTACCTCTAAAGACTGTAGAATAAAATTTGTGAATTCAGGACAGCTAGTTGCAAAAGGGATAAGGACGTAAAATGATGTCTATGTGTTAAAAGAAGAAAAAAAGAATGCCACTTAAGCAAGTATGATGAAAGTTGGCTGTGGCATAGGAGACTTGGACACCTAAATTTTGATCATATAATCAAGCTCAGAAACAATGGGGTAGTAAAAGATCTTCCGAAGATATCAAAGCCATACGACTCTATTTGTAAACCCTGCCATATAGGAAATCTTACTCGCACTCAGTTCAAATCTAAAAAATTTCCTTCAACAGAAAAACCTCTCCAGTTAGTACATATGGATTTATGTGGACCATCAAGGAAAGAAGGTACAGGAAAATAAAATTATTTTATGTTGATTATTGATGATTATTCTAGACTAACATGGGTTGCCTTTTTGAAGGAAAAATCTGAAGCATTTGAAAAATTCAAAGTGTTTAAGGCTTTGACTGAGAATCAAACAGGAAAAATATTGAAGGTAGTAAGGTCTGATAGAGGAGGAGAGTTTAGTTCATGGAACTTCAAAGAGTTCTGTGATAAACATGGGATCAAAAGAGAGTACACAATTCCAAGGACTCCACAACAAAATGGAGTTGGAGTTGTTGAGAGGCAGAATAGATCAGTACAACAAATGGCAAGATCAATGATGAATGAAAGGAACATACGTCAGACATATTGGGTAGAATCAATTCATATATCCATTCATATCCTTAACAAATCTCATCTCAGGCCACACAGTGACAAGACTCCTTATGAACTATGGTTTGGAAGACTTGCTTCAATCAAAGATTTTAAAGTCTTTGAGAGTAAATGTTATATCAAGAACAATGATGAAAATATTGGCAAATATGATGACAGGGCTGATGAAGGTATCTTCTTGGGTTATGATACAAACAGTAAAGGGTACAGATGTTACAATAAGAGACTACATAAACTGGTTGATTGTATAGACATAAAAGTTGATGAAGAAATCCCGGTCAGAAATGTAAGTAGTGTTGAACCAAACACAAAAGATATAGTTGAAGATGAAGATGAATAGGTCCAAGGATCAAAAAGGGAAGAATCTGAATCAGATGAAGATATGAATACTCAGGCTGACACAAATTAGCAGAAAGAAGCAAAATCACCTCTCAGAATTGTTAGAAAGAATCATCCTAAAAATAAGATAATTGGAGATATAAATAAAGGAGTTCAGACAAGAAGGAAATTGATTAAAGACTCAAAACAATCTCATGTTGCTTTTTTATCTATGACTGAACCTAAAAATTTTGATGAAGCCAACCAACATGATGATTGGATTGGAGCTATGAATGGAGAGCTTGATCAGACTAAGAAGACCAATACTTGGGAGCTTGTTCCTAGACCTGAAGATAAGAATGTAATAGGTTCCAAATGGGTGTTTAAAAATAAAATGAATGAAAAAGGACAAGTTGTTAGAAATAAAGCTAGATTGGTTTGTAAAGGGTATGCACAAGTTGAAGGTCAGGACTTTGATGAAACTTTTGCACCAGTGGTAAGATTGGAATCCATCATAATGTTCCTTGCATATTCATGTCATAAGAACTTTAAAGTGTATCAGATGGATGTTAAGTCAACATTTCTTAATGGAGATCTAGAGGAATAAGTATATATGGAGCAACCTAAAGGATTCTCATTGACATATAATCCTAATTATGTTTACAAGCTGAAGAAGGCCTTATATGGACTGAAACAAGCACCACAAGCTTGGTATTATAGACTGGACAAATTTTTACAAGAGAAAGGGTTCAAGAAAGGTACTGTTGACAACAATCTCTACATTAAGTCTGAAGGTGATAATTTACTAGTTGTTTTGGTTTATGTAGATGATATTATTTTTGGTTGTACTAATGAATCATTTGTCCAGTGGTTTTATAACTCTATGAAAACAGAGTTTGAGATGTCCATGATAGGAGAACTATCATATTTTCCTAGTTTACAAGTAAATCAGAGTTCTGCAGGAATACTTATCTCTCAAGAAAAATATTTGAAAGAGATGTTGAAGAAATTTCAGATGGAGGATTCCTCTCCTGTTATTACATCTATGGTGGTTGGTTGCAAGCTTAGTAAAGATGATATGTCACCCGATGTTGATCAAAGGACATACCGATCAATGATAGGCAATCTTTTGTACATCACAGATTCTCGTCCTGATATAATGCAAGCTGTTGGAATGGTAGGTTGCTATCAGTCTTCTCCTAAACAAAGTCATCTAGTAGCAGTAGCAAGGATATTCAATTACTTGAAAGGCACAATGAATTACGGTATGTGGTATCCCAGAAATCAGAACTTTCAGTTAACTGCTTATTCAGATGTTGATTGGGCAAACTGTGTTGATGAGAGAAAAAACACTAGTGGAGAAGCATTCTTTCTGGGTGACTCATTAGTAGAATGGCTTAGTAAAAAGCAAGGATCCATTTCATTATCAACTACAGAGGAAGAATACATTGCTTCTGCTACTTGCTGCACTCATATTTTGTGGATGATTCAAACTCTTGTAGATTTGAAGGTAAACTATATTGTTCCGATTACAATTCACTGTGATAACACCAGTGCCATTAGTGTCTCAAAGAATCTTGTTCTTCACTCCAAGACTAAGCATATCCCAATAAAATATCATTTTCTCAGAGAACAAGTTACAAACAGAGTCATTCAATTGAATTATATTCCTTCCACAGAACATATAGATGATATCTTTACTAAACCATTAGCAGCAATCCCTTTTGGATATCTTCATCAAAAGTTGGGGGTTATAACTTCTTTCGTCTAATCTGTTCACTTGATTAGGGGGAGTACTTATTGAATATCTGTTGTATTTCTAAGTTGCTCATAGTTGACAGGGGGAGTATGTACTGCAACAGTTCAGGGGGAGCGTGTTTCTTCTTTGACATTGATGTCAAAGTGGGAGCAAGTGTGGTAATTTCAAGGATGCTATAGTGGTATGGTTGCATGTTTTTCAAGGTGTTGCCATCAATGCCAAAAGGGGGAAATTGTAGGCATGATTTTTAGACAGAGGTAGAGTATGAGTGTTTGTCATTGATGGCGAACATCAACACGATTAGTAGCGTAGAGATAATGGCAAGATCATAAGTGTAAGCTCAGAAATATTAAAATAGTTAAAGCATGACAAAGGTTTCGTTTCAGAGTTTCACAGATCAGGAAATCTTAAGGAAAAAGGTTTGAACTCACGATATGCAAAATCGCAATAACAATCTTGACCATTGGAGTCATAGGACACATGGAAAGCGATTGGAATTTCATTGACTTGGACATTGGAGGAGTCAACAGAGCATGGTGTGGGAACTCGTGATATGCGAGATCACGAAAAGATCTGGACCATTGAATCATCGAGATCATAGACCTTTGATCAAGCATGATGAAGGCCCGTGAAGTTGCGAAATCAAGATAAGATCTTGACCATTGATCCAAGAGGGACATGTGGCGAGGTATTAACTTTTCGCTGACTAGAAAGGTCAAAGGAAGGCATTTCTCTAACCTTCCAACTCATGGTATGCGAAATGGAAAAATGATCTGAGTCGTCAGATCGAGGAGAAATCTAGACCGTTGATTCAAGAAGGACATGTGGTGAAATCACGATAATATCTGGACCGTTGGTTCCATAGGACACATGGCGAAAGATCATCGTTTTGCTAACTGGAAAGTCAAAGGAGCGAAGTGCTCGTTTGATTGGCGAGTGGTCATATCTCGTGGTCACATTGTCGAGAGTTGGAGAGAAGAGCTAGAGAAGACAAGCTCTATTTCGGATTTTGTGACATGGAGAGTCGAGAGAACTCATCACAGAATACCTGAGACACGAAAGTGCGAAAAACATTTTTGAATAAGGCTGTGGTCACAGCCAGTGGTTACATCTGCGGAAGATGGAGGAAGAAGATAGCAGTGTTAAGCTCCATCTTAGAGTCTCGACAATCGTGACTTGGAGTGTCGAGACCCTTCATCACAGGAATGATGAGATGCGAAATCACGAAATTCAAATTATGTTTAGCGCTCGTTCACAGCTAGTGGGCATATGAGATAAACGTGAAATCCTACGGATTTAATCCAACGGTGCTGGTTAATTGGAAACTTGATCAAAGGGTTACTATTTCACCTCACAGGTAATCAATCAGTTACAATTCAGTTAGCATAACTGAATCATGATTCTTGGACGGTTAGTGATTCAGTTGCTGATGTGTTTTCTTGGAGATTCAAGGTGTAACTGAATAGGAGGTATAGGATAAAACATAAATGCAATGACTATGGAGGGTTGGTCGTTCTGAATGAAAAAATGAGTTGAACTGTAAGAAAGGGAAAATTACAGTATGCGCAGTGTGAGCCTGAGAGTATGCACAGTGTGAGATAAAACTCAGAGATGAGTAACAGATGAGGAATAGATAGAAGCAAGAGTAGAATTGCAGAACAGCTTGAAGCAGAGCAGAATTGCAGAAAAAATAGAGGAAGAGAAGAATTGCAGAATAGACAGAGGAAGAGAAGAATTGTAGAACAGATAGAGGAAGAGAAGAATTGTAGAATAGACAGAGGAAGAGAATAATTGCAGAACAGACAAAGGAAGAGAAGAATTGCAGAACAGTTAGAACCAGACCATATTTATATAATAGAGAAGAAGTGGTAAGAATCGATTTATCTGTGTTGTTGGTTATTCAATCATTTATTTATAATCAGGGAGGTAGGGTGGTGCTAGGGAGGACTTTGGTCCTCTAATATTCGAGTTGGTGCTTGAATAGTGGGAGTTATAACTTCCATCTAGTTGTGGCTAGAAAATAGGGTGGGAGGGTGGTGCTTGGGAAAACACAGAGTTTTCTGTATACAAGTTGGTGCTTGTATAAATCTAGTTGGTGTTGGAATATTTAGGGAGTTGGTGCTTCCTTCTAGTCGGTGCTAGAGAAACTAGAGAGTTGGTGCTCTCAAACAAGTTGGTGCTTGTATAAGTTGAAGTAGGTTCTTCCATCCAGTCGGTGCTGGAACACTCAGGGAGTTGGTGCTTCCTTCTAGTCGGTGCTAGAGAAACCAAAGAGTTGGTGCTCTCAACAAGTTGGAGCTTGTAAAATAGAGGTAGCAGCCTCACTTTGAGTTGGTGCTCAAACATAGATGATGTACAGAACTTAAAAGACTACCTATCATTTCTAAGAAGAAGAGGTTTTCTCCCTTTATGGGTTTTCTCGTGAAAAATCTGTCTTTGTGTATATCTTAAGTGTGATTGATGCTCATTGTTTATGTTTATCATATGATGTATAATATTGATGGTCATTTGATGAAATATTAAAAATGGTTTAATAGACTTAAAATTGTTTAAGCACAGTAACAACTGATTCACCCCCCCTCCTAGTTGTCTTAGTAATTTCAACAATTGGTATCAGAGCTGGTTCCTTTAATTTAAAGGTAGATCTATAAGCTTAAACATGAAAATTCATGAAGGGACTTCAACCAGTAATCCTCCTCTATTTGATGGAATAAATTTTTCCTTTTGCAAGGTTAGAATGAGAACATACCTAATGGCCTTAGTTGCTGATGTTTGGGATGTAGTAGAGATTGGATATACAAAGCATGTTGTGCTGGATTCCAAGGATGGTAAGTTAGAATTTAGCTTTAATGCTAAGGGAATGAATGCTATCTTGAATGGACTTGCAGAAGCTGAGTTTGTAAAGGTGATGCATCTTCAAACTGCCAAAGAAATGTGGAATAAACTTATTAGTAGCTATGAAGGAAATGAGAAAGTAAAAGATGCCAAACTTCAAACATTTAGGTTGAAGTTTGAGCAACTAAAGATGAATGAAGATGAAACAGTTAGCAAGTATTTTTTAAGAGTTGAAGAACTTGTGAATTCCATGAAGGGTCTTGGTGAGAAGATTGAATAATCAATTTTAGTTCAGAAGATTCTAAGATATTTTCTTGATAAATTTAATCCAAAAGTCTCTGTAATAGAAGAACTAAATGATCTTAAAACTCTATCCACTGATCAACTCCTAGGAACTTTAACTTCATATGAAATGAGAATCAACAAAGATAAATCCATTACTAGAGAAACATCTTTTAAAGCATACAAGAATATTGATTCAGATTTAGATGATATTGAGGAAAAATTTGTGAGAAGGTTAAAGAAAGGATCAGGAAAATATCAAGGCAAGCTTCCCTTCAAATGTTTTAACTGTGGTAAGATAGGTCATTTTGCATCTAAGTGTCCCCATTAGAAAAAAGACCAGAACTCTGATGATGAAAAGACTACAAATTCAAGAAATATAGTAAAAAGAAAAGTTTGTGTGCAAATAATGACAATTCCTTAGAAGACATAGATAGTGATTCATCATGTGAAAACAAAGTGAATGATTTTATGCTTATGGCTATGGGAGATTTTGATGATGAACACACAGGAGGTGAAATACATGATGAAGAAGTTGTGGTGGATATGGAAGGTGAATTAATTAGTGCTTTGGAAGAATTTGACAGACTTAGATGTAAGAAGAGAAAACAAAAACAGTTGTTGAAGCAATTTAAAATGAATAGTGAAAAACCTGATGAAAAATTTTCTCTACTAAAAGTGGAGTTAGAAGAGGTAAAGAAAATAGAAGACATACTGAAACAACAGTTGTCAGAGAAGAAAGTGAGGTCTGAAGCCTTAGAAGAAGAGAGTAAAAACCAAAAAAGAAATGGAGAAGTTTAAGGGATTGTATCACCAAAATCTGCCAAGTATTAAAGCCTCAGAAGGATTAACCTCCATTCTAAATCAACAAAGAAACCCAAAGTTGAAATTTGGCTTAGGGTATGAAGAAGGATCAAGTAGTGATCATCCAAGTAATACATAACCTATCAAGTTTGTCAAATCCTCAAACATTGACAACAGTCACTGTACAGAAACAAAGAAAGAAAATCAGCCACCAAGAAGGAATGAAAGAAAAAGTACCAGAACCGAATCTATAGATCAGAGAGATTATCGGCATGAAAGAAATCGACCTCCTCAAAGAAGACATACTTTTTCCAGGTACAAAGGTTTTTTCTATGGTTATTGTTTTTTCTGCTCTAATTTTGGTCATAAATCTATAAATTGGTCTTTAAGATTTAGATATGAACAATCAAGATATTCAACGAATAACCATCTTCCACAACAAAGATTGAGACAACCAAGCAACAAACAACCTCAGACTATAAATCATGCGATGGTTGGGAAAAGGAAGTAGGTTAAGCATAACAATAGTTATGAGCATAACAATCGTTATGATCTTCTATTTAGTGAACCAAAATGTTACATTTGTCATAACTATGGACATAAAGCTGCAGATTGTCGCTTAAGGAATTACAAGCCAGATTTGATCCCCACTGCTGAAAATGTCAAGGTTTGGAAGAAGAAAGAAGATGACAAGTGTGGACTAGTGTTATCAGGCTAAAGACAAAATAATCCCTGGTATATTGATAGTGGATGTTCCAAACATATGACTGGAGACAAAAGTAAGTTTCTAATTCTATGTGAAAGCAAATCAGGGAATGTAACTTTTGGAAATGATGCACCAGGAAAAATAAAAGGTAAAGGAATGGTAAGTTTGAGTAATGGCAAAGGGAAAGCTCAAGATATGTTATTTCTATAAGGTATGAAACATTATCTGCTTAGTGTCAATTAAGTCTATGACCGATGATGTGAAGTCGTTTTTACCTCTAAAGACTGTAGAATAAAATCTGTGAATTCAGGACAACTAGTTGCAAAAGGGATAAGGACGTAAAATAATGTTTATGTGTTAAAAGAAGAAAAAGAAGAATGCCACTTAAGCAAGTATGATGAAATTTGGCCGTGGCATAGGAGACTTGGACACCTAAATTTTGATCATATAATCAAGCTCAGAAACAATGGGGCAGTAAAAGATCTTCCGAAGATATCAAAGCCATACGACTATGTTTGTAAACCCTGCCAGATAGGAAAGCTTACTCGCACTCAGTTCAAATCTAAAAAAATTTCTTCAACATAAAAACCTCTCCAGTTAGTACATATGGATTTATGTTGACCATCAAGCAAAGAAGGTATAGGAAAATAAAATAATTTTATGTTGATTATTGATGATTATTCTAGACTAACATGGGTTGCCTTTTTGAAGGAAAATTCTGAAGCATTTGAAAAATTCAAAGTGTTTAGGGTTCTGACTGAGAATCAAACAGGAAAAAGATTAAATGAAGTAAGGTCTAATAGAGAAGGAGAGTTTAGTTCATGTAAATTCAAAGAGCTTAGTGATAAACATGGGATCAAAAGAGAGTACACAATTCCAAGGACTCCACAGCAAAATGGAGTTGTTGAGAGGCAGAATAGATCAGTACAACAAATGGAAAGATCAATGATGAATGAAAGGAAC
>ML798121.1:233495-253800 GCA_009831015.1 Picea engelmannii
AACAAATCTCATCTCAGGCCACATAGTGACAAGACTCCTTATGAACTATGGTTTGGAAGACCTGCTTCAATCAAGCATTTTAAAGTCTTTGGGAGTAAATGTTATATCAAGAACAATGATGAAAATATTGGCAAATATGATGAGAGGGATGATGAAGGTATCTTCTTGGGTTATGCTACAAATAGTAAAGGGTACATATGTTACAATAAGAGACTTAATAAACTGATTGATTGTATAGACATAAAAGTTGATGAAGAAATCCCGGTCAGAAATGTAAGCAGTGTTGAACCAAGCACAAAAGATATAGTTGAAGATGAAGATGAACAGGTCCAAGGATTAGAAAGGGAAGACTATGAATCAGATGAAGATATGAATACTTAGGCTGACACAAATTAGCAGAAAGAAGAAAAATCACCTCTCATAATTGTTAGAAAGAATCATCCTGAAAATAAGATAATTGGAGATATAAATAAAGGAGTTCAGAGAAGAAGGAAATTGATTAAAGATTCAGAACAATCTCATGTTTCTTTTTTATCTATGACTAAACCTAAAAAAATTTATGAAGCCAACCAACATGATGATTGGATTAGAGCTATGAATGAAGAGCTTGATAAGATTGAGAAGAACAATACCTGGGAGCTTGTTTCTAGACCTGAAGATAAGAATGTAATAGGTTCCAAATGGGCGTTCAAAAATAAAATGAATGAAAAAGGACAAGTTGTTAGAAATAAAGCCAGATTGGTTTGTAAAGGGTATGCACAAGTTGAAGGTTAGGAATTTGATGAAACTTTTGCACCAGTGGCAAGATTGGAAGCCATCAAAATGTTCCTTGCATATTCATGCCATAAGAACTTTAAAGTGTATCATATGGATGTTAAGTCAACATTTCTTAATGGAGATCTAGAGGAATAAGTATATATGGAGCAACCTGAAGGATTCTCATTGACAGATAATCCTAATTATGTTTGGAAGCTAAATAATGCCTTATATGGACTGAAACAAGCACCACAAGCTTGGTATTATAGACTGGACAAAGTTTTACAAGACAAAGGGTTCAATAAAGGTATTGTTGACAACAATCTCTACAATAAGTCTGAAGGTGATAATTTACTAGTTGTTTTGGTTTATGTAGATGATATTATTTTTGGTTGAACTAATGAATCATCTGTCCAGTGGTTTTCTAAGTCTATGCAAACAGAGTTTGAGATGTCCATGATAGGAGAACTGTCATATTTTCCTGGTTTACAAGTAAATCATAGTTCTGCAGGAATATTTATCTCTCAAGAAAAATATTTGAAAGAGATGTTGAAGAAATTTCAGATGGAGGATTCCTCTCCTGTTAGTACACCTATGGTGGTTGGTTGCAAGCTCAGTAAAGATGATATGTCACCCGATGTCGATCAAAGGACATACCGATCAATGATAGGCAGTCTTCTGTACATCACATCTTCCCGTCCTGATATAATGCAAGATGTTGGAATGGTAGGTCATTATCAGTCTGCTCATAAACAAATTCATCTAGCAGCGGTAGAAAGGATATTCAAGTACTTGAAAGGCACAATGAATTACGGTCTGTGGTATCCCAAAAATCAGAACTTTCAATTAACTTCTTATTCAGATGTCGATTGGGCAAACTGTGTTGATGAGAGAAAAAGCACCAGTGGAGGAGCATTCTTTCTGGGTGATTCATTAGTAGAATGGCTTAGTAAAAACCAAGGATCCATTTCATTATCAACTACAGAGGTAGAATACATTACTGCTACTACTTGCTACACTCAGATTTTGTGGATGATTCAAACTCTTGCAGATTTGAAGGTAAACTATACTGTTCCGATTACAATTCACTGTGATAACACCAGTGCCATTAGTGTCTCCAAGAATCCTGTTCTTCACTCCAAGACTAAGCATATCCCAATAAAATATCATTTTCTCAGAGAACAAGTTACAAACAGATTCGTTCAATTGAATTATATTCCTTCCACAAAACAGATAGCTGATATCTTTACTAAATCGTTAGCAGCAACCCCTTTTGGATATCTTCGTCAAAAGTTGGGGGTTATAACTTCTTTCATCTAATCTGTTCACCTGATCAGTGGGAGTACTTATTGAATATCTGTTGTATTTGTAAGTTGCTCATAGTTGACAGGGGGAGTATGTATTGCAACAACTTAGGGGGAGCCTATTTCTTCTTTGACATTGATGTCAAAGGGGGAGAAAGTGTGGTAATTTCAAGGATGCTACAGTGGTATAGTTGCATGTTTTTCAAGGGGTTGCCATCAATGCCAAAGGGGGATATTGTAGGCATGTTTTTTAGATATAGGCAGAGTATGCATGCTTTTCATTGATGGTGAACATCAACATGATCAGTAGTGTAGCGATAATGGAAAGATCAGTAGTGTAGGCTCAGAAAAAGGAAAACAATCAAAGCACGAAAAAGGTTTCATTTCAGAGTTTCGTAGATCGGGAAATCCAAAGGAAAGACGTCCGAACTCATGATATGCGAAATCACGATAACAATACTGACCATTGGAGTCATAGGACATGTGGCAAGCGATTGGAATTTCGCTATCTTTCACATTGGAGGAGTCAACGGAGCATGGTGTGGGAACTCGTGATATGCGAGATCATGAAAAGATCTCGACCGTTGAATCATTGAGTTCATGGACCGTTGATCAGGCATGACGGAGGCCCATGAAGTTGAGAAATTGCGATAAGATCTTGACTGTTGATCCAAGAGGGATATGTGGCGAGGGATTAACTTTTCGCTGACTAGAAAGGTCAAAGGAAGGAAGTTATCTAACCTTCCAACTCACGATATGCGAAATGGAAAAATGATCTGAGTCATCGGATCGAGGAGAAATCGGGACCATTGATTCAAGAAGGACACGTGGTGAAATCACAATAATATTTGGACCATTGGTTCCATAGGAAACATGGTGAAAGATCATCATTTCGCTGATTGGAAAGTCAAAGGAGCGAAGTGATCATTTGATTGGCAAGTGGTCATATCTTGTGGTCACATTGTCAAGAGCTAGAGAGAAGATATATAGAATCCAAGCTCTATTTCGGAGTTCGTGACATGGAGAGTCAAGAGGACTCATAACAGAATACCCGAGATGCAAAAGTGTGCAATGTGTTTTCGAATAAGGCTGTGGTCACAACTAGTGGTTACATCTGCAAAAGATGGAGGAAGAAGCTAGTGGTGTTAAGATCCATCTCGTAGTCTCAACATTCACAACTTGGAGTGTCGAGACCCTTCATCACAGGAATGTCGAGATGCGAAATCACGAAATTCAAATTCTGTTTAGCACTCGGTCACAACTAGTGGGCATATGAGATAAACGCGGAATCTTGTGGATTTAATCCAACGGTGCTGGTTAATTGGAAACTTGATTGAAGGGTTGTTGTTTCACCTCATAGGTAATCGATCATTTACGATTCAGTTAGCAGAACTGAATCATGATTCTTGGATGGTTGGCGATTCAGTTGTTGATGCATTTTCTTGGAGATTCAAGGTGTAACTGAATAGGAGGTATAGGATAAAACAAAAACACAATGACTATGGAGGGTTGGTCGTTCTGAATGAAAAAATGAGTTGAACTGTAAGAAAGGGAAAATTATATTATGCGCAGTGTGAGACCGACAGTATGCGTAGTGTGAGATAAAACACAGAGATGAGTAACATATGAGGAATAGATAGAAGCAAGAGTAGAATTGCAGAACAAATTGAAGCATAGAAGAATTGCAGAACATATAGAGGAAGAGAAGAATTCCAGAATAGACAGAGGAAGAGAAGAATTGCAGAACAGTTAGAAGCAGACCAGATTTACAGAACAAAGAAGAAGTGGTAAGAATCGATTTATCTGTGGTGTTGGTTATTCAATAATTTATTTATAATCAAGGAGGTAGGGTAGTGCTAAGGAGGACTATGGTCCTCTGATATTCGAGTTGGTTCTTGAATATTGGGAGTTGTAACTTCCATATAGTTGTGGCTAGAAAACAGGGTGGCAGGGTGGTGCTCGGGAAAACACAAAGTTTTCTGTATACAAGTTGGTGCTTGTATAAATCCAGTTGGTGCTGGAATATTTAGGGAGTTGGTGCTTCCTTCTAGTCGGTGCTAGAGAAAATAGAGAGGTGGTGCTCTCAAACAAGTTGGTGCTTGTATAAGTGGAAGTAGGTGCTTCCATCCAGTCGGTGCTGGAACACTCAGGGAGTTGGTGCTTCCTTCTAGTCGGTGCTAGAGAAACCAGAGAGTTGGTGCTCTCAACAAGTTGGAGCTTGTAAAATAGAGGTAGAAGCCTCACTTTGAGTTGGTGCTCAAACATAGATGATGTACAGAACTTAAAAGACTGCCTATCATTTCGAAGAAGAAGAGGTTTTCTCCCTTTATGGGTTTCCTCGTGAAAAATCTGTCTCTGTGTATATCTTAAGTGTGATTGATGCTCATTGTTTATGTTGTTGATATGATGTATAATATTGATGGTCACTTGATGAAATATTAAAAATGGTTTAATAGAGTTAAAATTGTTTAAGCACAGTAACAACTGATTCACCCCCCCTCTCAGTTGTCTTAGTAATTTCAACAATGCATAGGTTTCATTGGAATATATATATATATATATATATATATATCGTTTCTCTCTCTTTGTTGGTTTGTGTTTCTCAATAGGTTCAACATCCCGCAAACCTTGATATGGAGAAAGGACAACACTAGAAAGGATCAAACAACGTTTAAATGGTATGTCATTTATCCCTCATTGAACTAGTATACATTACAATGGATATCTAAGGAGAAGTTTGTATTCTGTCATGTTTTGTTCTAATTTATTGTTGAAGTTAGAAAGATTAGTTCATGTCAGCACTTATCGATTTGTCCAGTAACAAAATTGGCGACCATACTAGGGATCATCCTATTTTGGTCTTTTATTCTTTTTCCTTTTGGCTTGCCTGCTTTTGTTTATTTTTTCATTCTCTGAGTCACTGGGTGATCCAAGTTGACTCTCAGGTCCTGGAATTTTACTCAAAAACCCTGTTATATTTTTATTTTTTCTTAAGTTTTAGTCTCCGATGCACCCTACTGTGAGAAGCAGTGCGACATCGTCGCACCGTGTCTTTATTCTGCCTGTGAAGATAGATAAACGTAGAAATGTGTCACACTATGACCTGCGACGATTGTGAGAAATTTTTGAGTGACAATATTTTTCTTTGCCCATATTCTTTATCGTTTCTTGGGGTGAATTTTTTGGCTCTGTAGGATGATTTTTCACAACTTGGTTATCAATTTTTAGTTGATCTTGATCGTTTTTCAAGTTTTGAAATTCTTTCTCATAGGCTTCATGATCTATCTTTCACTTGTTGCTGCAAGGGTATAATCTTTGGGTTTCATCTTTGAGTGCTTTTCAGTCAAGTTATTGATGATCTTTTCTGATTTTTTGCTTGTTGTTGATTAGAAAATGAATTTTGATTTCATTATTTAAACAAATAAGTTTTCTTGCTTTTGCACTTTTGGTTGTATTGTGAATTAAGTTTGGGAAATTGCGTTGTGAATGCATTCATTTTCTTGAAAACATTTTTCTTTTTCCTTGATTCAGATCTTTGATTTTATTAAAAAGAAAAAAAATTAAAAATTATCTTTATATTCGTAGTGTTTACAATACACTTTTTGCATTCTAGCTTTTGTTTAAAAGAGAAAATTGGAAAATTTTATTGCTTTGATTGTTCGATATCAAGATTGTTCAAAGTTTAAAGGAATTGTTATCTTGCAATTTGTTTTGTTTTGGAAAAAAGAAAACCTTCTCTCTTATGTAATTAGAGTTCATCGAAAAAAAAGAATTTCATCTCATCTCTCTTTACATATTTTTGAGTCAAGGTCAAGCACTTTATCAGTTTCATCTCCACTTCCTTTTTGAGTAAAACAACAACCATTAAAATTAAGCATAATTTTAAGATTTATCTAGTAACTTTTATCTTCTAGAACACTTGTACACCAACATTAGTTATGGCATAGAGATTTGGAATAGGTTGTGAGGAATACTCTCCAAAGAATCAAAACAAACAATAACATCTTGTGAATAGGGAGAGTTAAATCCACTTGCTACATTTTGTCTTGGGAAGCCCTTATAACACAAGGTTCAATCACGAGGTTGCATTAAGGCCAAAAAAGTTACTAACCCTGCTTTGTTGGTACTAGTGTAGTCAATGCACGTATTATTGGGGGTCACTTGAGAGGAAAACCCAGTGTGAGCCTTCTCGAGGAGAGTTTGGGCTTAGATACCCCGCCCTTGCATGTATATCGGACTATTGACTACTTCCCCATGCATCATTGTCATAATTGGTAACCTTAGTAGCCTACATATTTAGGGTCTTTACATGAGGTGATTGTGGAGGGGAAAGTATTCATGGTACCTGGAATTGACGTTGGCTAAACTCACTCGGGCTCCTTGGAGGGTATACCCATGATTATTTGTTGGAGCTTGCACCAAGGTGTAAGTCTGTTAAGCAGGCTATCAATGTAACTTTTCCACCATCTCTATCCCAACCCCTTCTTGTCTTGATCTCGCGACATTGGATTTCATCACCAACTAGTGATTTCCAAATAAGAAGGTTTGTTTGTATGCTTGATATCTAGATTTTATTAGTGAATGTTGTTTGTCTTCTCTAATTGGCCATATATATTTTTTATTTTTTTATTGGGTGTGGCTAACATCGGCCCTCGTCGTTCACATAGGATGCAAGGATTTCCTCCAGAAGAAATAGAAGAATATGCCCCCTTTCTTCCTAATTCACTAGAGGGTCCTTCTTTGAAGGAGCTATCAATAATGAAGAATCCTCTCAGATCGAGAGTTCTAATCCATTGATCAAACCATAACTCCATGTGAATCCACTATTTCCTATTCCCCAAGACCCTGTTGTGCTTACAATAAACTCTTTCAGAGACATTGTCATTGAACACTATACTAGAATACCTTCGAGACTTTTCGTAGAGTCCGATGTGGATGAACCACCATTTCCTAGTGAAGCATTTAAAACCCACGTTCAAACTTATGGAATTTTTAATCCCAGTTCAATCCCAGTCCGTTATTTGTGGAGAACTCCCTCCGGACACAATATTTTTGATAAAATAGGTATGTTTCCAAACCAACCTACATCACCACACATACATGTTACCTCTACTACTTATACAGTGCCTCCAAATCATTTTACTGGCACAAAAAGTAATATTTCTATGGTTTCAGACTAGCTATTGGTTGGTACACATACAGTTCTTCCTAGCTAATTCACTAGCTCAACCACAATCCCACAAGTTGCACCTTTTTCTGCCGGAAGTTCGGTAACAATTAAAGATCCTATTGGAACACCACTTCTGTCTAGACTGAATCCTTCACTTCCACCTGGGTATAATTCTCTTAGTAGTTCTATTACTAATCCTACCCAGGGTCCATTTGGAGGACCTAATATTTTTGTTCCACCTGGGGATAATGCTCTTAGTGGTTTTATTCCTAACTCTACACAGGGTCTATCCAAAGGGCCTAGTCTTCCCGTACCACCTAGAGGATCTAATCTTCCTGGACCAAGTAGCTCAAATATTCTTGGAGGCACAAATCATCCCATTACTTCTGGTTTTCAACTTCCTATTGGAGGATACTCATATGGGGTTCAACCTCAATTTGGGGGACAACCCCAAGTTTGGTGACACAATCCAGTTTACGAGAAATCTATGCTCAGATTACAAACCCAACCTTGGAATTTTTCTTTTCAAGAATATCAAAAACTACTTGGAGGGAAAGATACTCAAACAAATTCCTTTGTACCCTATTATCCGGTGCAACATTTTCTAGGCACTTTAAACCCTACCTGGGGTCAAGATTTTCAATCCAATGCCCCTTTCCATGGTGGAATGTTGAACCAATATAATAATGTTGGCTACTTGAATCAAAATCCTCCTTAGCCGAATTTTACTGGACCATATAAATATTTTTAAATGACTTATGGTCCTACTGGTATACCTACAGGATTACCTCCCCAAATTTATCAGTTTCCTCAAGTTAACAGACAATTTCCATTTCTAGCTACTTTGGATTTACTGGATTTGTTTAGAATTCTGAATGATCCTATGTTACATTCTCCTTTTTGTTCAATTATACTTGCCAAATTACCATCAGACATTCCAAAGTTTGACGGTTAGTCAGGAGAAGATCCAAACAATCATGTCATGAATTTTCATCTTTGGTTTTCATCCAACTCCTTGATGGATGACTCCATACAACTACGTCTTTTCCAACACACTCTTACGGGTTCGGTTGCCAAATGGTACATCGAGTTTTTGAGAAGTTTATTCAATGATTTCAATACCTTATCTATGGATTTATAGAAACATTACCAATTACCGATATGGTATGAGACAGGAATGAAAATTTTAAGTTCATTTAAACAATCCTCTTCTACCCACATCTCAGATCATATTCATGAGTGGAGGAGGAGACAACGATTAATAAAAGTTCCTCTTCTTGATCAATTATTGGCTGAGTGGTTCGCAAAGTCACTCATCGATCCTATAGCTTATGATGTTTCCATGGGGGGTGTCGTCACTAAGCGATTAGTTGTGCCCAATATTTGGATCTCGTTTCTCAAACATGCACATTGTATGACTTTCCTTGACGCTCCTCACCCATCTACAAATACAACCCCAACACTTTTGGTAGAATATCATGCTGCTAATGGTGTGATTGACACTTTTCATATAGAGACTCAGACAAAACAAGTCAATAATTCCAATCCCAAACCTACTACTACCAGTGTGAAAAATGCTACTCCTCCTACTTCCTCTCCCAGTAAAACCTTTGAGGTAAATACGGTCCAGTCTACGACTACCAGAAAATATCAAAATAAGAAGTAAGGGAAGGGTAAGAATAAACAGGATAAAACTAATGATCAATAACCAGATAAACCAAAAACTCAACCTGTTGATGATAAATAAAAGAGAAAACCTCGTTATCCTTGTCTTATTTGTGGCAAGGAACATTACACGAAAGATTGTCCGTGATGTGCAAAGGTCACTCAATTCCTCTAGGGAACTGGGACTCCCCCTACACTTGCCATTTTGTTACAACCTTTTCCTTCTCAACAATAGGCCCAACTGGTTATTCATGACCAACCTTCTCCCTCTACCAGTTCTTACGTGCTTTTGTGCACTACTTCCAAGAAAGACAACATTGCAGTGACTACTCGAACCAAATATTATTCTCTTTCTAAAGAGAAGGTTGATGATCAAGATCCTACATCGGCTCCACCACCCAATGGTCCTCTTCATATTAAATGACCTAATCCTGATACAATAATACGTCTGCCTCCTAAGGACATCATTTGTAAGTCATCATTTAACCCACATGCACATGCAACTCAAAACTACAGTATTATAGAAGATCTTGCACAGATACCATCTACGATGTCGGCTATTGAAGTCCTTCAAAGTTGTCCTACTCAATGAAAGGAATTGTTAAAGGCTATTGGTGGAATTGATCCCACTGATACGAATTTGATAATATTTGACTTGGAGGATCACATCCCAAGATTCCTTCATCAATTATCTTTTCAAATACAAGTAATTTTGGAAACAAAGAATATTTGTCGAATAGTTGTTGATGAAGGGAATTCGACTTGTGCAATGTCTGTCACTTGTTGGAAATCCATTGGATCTCCTGCCCTTACCGAGTCACATAACATGTTAAAATATTTTAATGGTACAGGGTATAAACCTTATGGTGTACTTCCTGCATTATCTATTGCATTAGAAGGAAAATCAGTTACTGTTGAGGTTGAAGTGTTCGATTCACCTCTCGATTACAACCTCTTACTTGGCTATAGTTGTATTGATGCTATGCGAGAAGTTGTCTCTACTCTTTTGCGTGTGATACGTTTCCCTCACCAAGGTAAAGTTGTTACAGTACATCAACTCGCCTTTTTTAGTTCTGATTCACGCACTAGTAATTTTCCTTTCATAGAAAAAACACCTCCTAGTTATGAGAATGTCAGTGTGGGTATTTTGAAAGATTCATTGTTAATGGGAACTTTCCCCATTCCACCACCCGATGTTCCTCCTCCTCTTGTCGCTTCTATTAACATGATTTCGACCAGTGTTGGAAAAATCCCTGAGTCATATGACCCTTGGATAGTACCTAGCTTGGAAGAATGTCATCGTTATGGTGACCAAATGCCACTAAGTCCGGTCGAATTGGCTTATCATGCTATTCAATCATCTCCTTCCTCTCACTCTCGCTTTGATATGTCTCCTGATCCATTTCACATGATAGTTCAAACTGATGAAACAATCATGGCAGTTATGTTTGTGGAAGACACACCATGGGATGATGGACATCATCTTTCTATACTCTTCCTCGAACCGGAGACTATCGAGAGTTACCAATGGATTTCAAATCCATCCGCAGTTATTAATCTCCCTCTAGTTTCCAAACCAACACATGATGTTTTCTACGAATGAAACTTGGGAAATATTTCACCCACTATCCCTCTGGATATCGCGATTAAGCCTGGACTTGTGGAATGTGTTCACATAGGTGCCTCATGTTCTCCCGATGAGATTCAAAATTACAGGGCCCCTTTCCAATAATTCCATGATGTATTTTCTTGGAGTTACGAAGAAATTTATGGAATTGACCCATATATCATTGTACATGAAATAAAGACATACCCTGACGCTAAGCTCGTTCGACAACGGATTCGCCCAGTTCACCCATGAAAATCCACTATGATCAAGATTAAAGTTGAAAAACTTTTTAAAGATGGTTTAATTTACCCTGTATCATTGACGAATTGGGTTTCCAATCTTGTTCCGGTCACGAAGAAACAAGGAACGATCTATGCATGTGTTTATTATAAGGATATTAATAAGGCTTTCACTAAAGATAATTTTCCAACCCCTTTCGTTGACCAGATCATCGATGACTACACCATAAGTGAAATCTTCTGTCTGATGGAAATATTTTTCGGTTATAATTAGATAAATATTTTACTTGCAGATCAACACAAAACCACCTTTATTTGTACTTGGGGTACCTTCACGTACCGTAAAATCCCTTTCCGATTCAAGAAAGTTGGTGCGAATTTTCAAAGATATATGTCTTATGCCTTTCAAAATATCAAGCATATTGCGCAACCATATCTTGATGATTTACTAGCACATTCCATGCGTCGTCAAGATCACTCGACACACTTACGAGCTATTTTTCTCCGGTGTTGCGGGTATTACCGTATGCGATTGAATCCACATAAATGTGTTTTTTGTGTGGAGTCTGGATGAATAGGATTTATTGTTTCCACGCATGGGATCATAGTTGATCTGTTGAAGGTTGAAGACATCATCAATTTTCCTCCTCCTTCTACCTTATGCCAACTCCAAAGTTTTCAAGGGAAAGAAAACTTTCTACGATGATTCATTTCTAACTATGTTGAACTGACAAAAGGTTTCACTCAAATTCTTAAGAAGGGTCATGATTTTGTGTGGGACGACACTGATAACAAATCATTTGATGCTTTGAAACTTGCATTAATCTGCACACCCCTATTATATCCTGCAGATTACAGTCGAGATTACTTCCTATATCTGGCTGCTTCAGATCACACCATCTCCATGGTTCTGGTCCAAGATGATGATTCGCAAGACAAACACGTCATTTACTATTTAAGTCAGAGTCTTATGACCACAGAAATCAAATACATGCATATGGAGAAATTGGTCTTGGTAGTTGTTTAAGATGTCCAACGTTTTCGTCACTATATTATATTGCACAAGACCATGATTATTTATAACTGCAACCCTATGCAGCATATTCTTACAAGAAAATTGCTAGGGGGGAAATAATCCAAATGGATTGTGATTCTCCATGAGTTTGATTTGGAGTTTGAAAAATCCAAGTCAAATAAATAGTTGATCTTTGCTGAGTTGATATGTGACCTTCCCTCTGTTGATACAAAAAATGTGGCAGAAGAATCTTTTCCGATGAATCTCTCTTTCTGATCAGTTTAGATGATATATGGTATGGAGACATCATAATTTATATCCAAACCCAAACTTTCCAGCCTGATGTATCTCATGTAGATCATCATCAAATTCACTATCAATCCCATCAATATATTATTCTTGGTGATACCATTTATTTTCGTGGTATTGAATCAGTGTTTTGACGATGTTTGACATATGATGAAGTTGAGAAAGAACTAAATGAATGTCATTCTGAAGCACGTGGTGGTCATATGTCTAGGTATGCCACTTCCCAAAATATCCTACGAGTTGGTTACTTCTGGACTTCAATTTTCAAGGATTACATTCACACAGTTCATAAATGCCATGCTTGTCAAACCTATAATAATAAGATTCAATCTCATCCTGCTCCTCTCTATCTTGTAGTTTCTGTTGGTCCATTTTCTAAATGGGGAATTGACTTAATGACATGTAATCCTCACTCGGCCGGGGGCATGGATACATTATTGTAGCTGTGGATTAATTCACTAAGTTGGCTGAGGTGATGCCTACATTCTATAACACCAGGAAAACTGCAACACTTTTCATATTCAATCATATCATCACTAGGTTTGGTGTCCCTCAAGCCATCGTCACAGACCATGGCACCCATTTTCACAATTTTATGATGTCTGAGCTAACTGATAAGTTGAGTTTACGACATGAAAACTCAACCCCTTATTATCCACAAGCCAATGACCAAGTTGAAGCAATCAACAAATTTTTAACCACTATGCTTCGACGAAAGGTAGGGATTAATAAGTCAAGTTGGCATATAATGATTTTTTTGGCATTATGGGCCTATCAAACATCATTTAAATATTCTATGGGTTTCACGCCTTTACAATTATTATATGGTATCAAATCCGCTTTTCTGATTGAATGTGAAATTTCGTCTATGAAGCTAGTTGTCAAACTTCTCTCCAACACCACCACTGAGGAAGAACGACTGTTGTATTTAATGCAATTAGATGAGACTTGTCCTGATGTTGCATTAGTAATAGAAACCTAGAAGAAACACATTAAGGATCAATACGAAAAACATGTTAAACCTTGTGTTTTTTCTAAAGGTTATTTGGTTATCCTTTATGACCAAGATCATGACTTATTGGGGGTAGGTAAATTCGAGCCCATGTGGCATGATCCTTATATCATTAAACGAGTATTAGAGAAAGGGGCTTGCGAGATGGTTGATTATGATGGAATTCCTTTGGGTGAACCCATAAATGGGATTTACCTAAAGAAGTACTATGCTTAAAATGTTTTGCATGAGTGATTTGTACTTTAATGTATCATATTCTAGTGTGCTTTTTGTCGTTTCATTTTCTACCCTCAAACTGCTTACCTTTCCTTGTTCTTAGTTTCTAGATGTTGACGTTCTCGCTACCTTATAGTGTCTTTTTTTATGGTTCTAGTCACAGTACTCAAAATCTCGCGTCTGCTGCATGGGCACTTTATGCACTTATAGACGAGTTGATAAGTCTACATGGTATTTGCCTGGGTTGTGCAACTAATAACATTGCAGAATATAGTGTGGTCATTGAGTTATTGACTGACCCCATTTCACTTGGCATCCATCATCTAATTGTACAACTCAATTCTCAACTTGTGGTGTTGTAATTAAGCAACATCTATTGCATTAGAAGTCCTACACTATTACAGGTATACTTGAGAATTTGCCTCTTGGAAAGGAATCTTGATTACATTGAATATCAACACATTCCTAGATATATAAATACATTAACAGATGCTTTAGCCAATTATGTTTTAGATAGACATTTGTGCAATTTATAAATCCAAACACAAACAAATAAAGGCAAGTAAGCCGATATAAGTTTTTTGTATTATAACGCAAAAAATATACAAAACAATGTGTCCTGAGAAAAAAATATTGAAGCACATGGATTCATATACATATATATCACGGATGTTGCTCATGATAGAAAACTACTTCCCGTGCTACATGATAAAGCAGTCAACCAAGAGATGATGAAACACCAATAGTATGGCATTGGTAATGTCAAGGAAAGTCATCTACGGTAATGTCAGGGATGTCCATAGTCAATCCCTCAAGGTTATGCTCGATCTCCTCGATATCCTCAGTCACTACTCGGTCTCGACCTACCACTACACCTACCTCCCCATGTATTTGGATTGGAGATGAACTTGGAGGTATGAAAGGTGCCACATCTTCATTATGAGATATTTTGATTAGTCTCAGATACATAATATAAAAATTTCATAATTAAAATGATAAAAAACAATATATAATGAATTTTGTTTTTTACCTATATCCCCCCTATACGCACCCTCAGGTAGTACTAAATTTGGATCACCATAGAAATCAACCCCAACATAAGTGTAATCCTTGATCATGATGAGCTGATCTCTCAACCACTGGAAGAAGGTAGGTCCATATGTAATAGTTTGGACGCCACCACGACGTGCCATCAAGTCGACCCACCTCCTCATGTGAGGATCTTGTGGAGCAGGCACACCCCAATCCACATTTTGAAGACACAAAAGTGGGACAGTTTCAAGGAAAAAGGACACCAAAATTGATCCATACCCAAATTGTTTTAATTTACTAGTCTTGCACTTTGTCAACTATTTTTTCATATTCTTGAAAAGGCCCTCACACCAATTGAATACTCAAGGTTCCATGCACTCAATGGAATACTGAAATTGATTTTGCAAGGCCAAGTGTGGAGCTGCACTCCCTACCACACGGGTAATGGTAAAGAGTATTGTCCTCAAATATAAGTTGAGGATGTTCTTTATGGGAATCTTCCCACTATTTTTCTCCATACCATCCGAGTAGTATTGCGCGACATAATGGTCCATTGGCTCACCTCCTCCCCTGCGTCCCGATAATGACACTCGAGACCCATGATGAGACAAATCAGTCAATAAATAGATATCGTCAATATCTAAAGTGAGCATATGTATCCCAACATGGAAAAATTGTTCATTCATGTCCCACATTCAGACTAAGTGCTCTAATAGAACTAATTGGGCCCTCATACCTTGCACTTTTAAGAATTTAAGGAAGCCGCACTCCCAGAGTGCCATAACTGTGTTGGGGTCATTCCCCGCAATAAAATATTCCTCTTTGTGTCCTCTTTCCCACTCTAGCATTGTGAACCATGGAAAGTCTGCCAAAGAACATTTAAACATGAGTTTGTTCTTTGAAAATCTAAATTTGTTGTCTTCCCTAGTTCATTTGTTCATTTTTATTTTTTGAGTTGTTATCATCATAGGCTGAAGGTTAGTACAGTGTGACATCATCACACTTCATCCCTTTATCCCCTACATTGATCCCAGATTATCGCAGTTCCAGATATAGAGAGTCTGTGATGATTGGAGGGCGCAATTCTCTTTTGAGAATTTGCCCTTACAACCCATAAATCACCATCAAAATTGAATAAATTTGATATTAAAAGAGAGAGGAAAGGCAGAGCACCAACCTCAAGGAGACGACTTGAAGAATCATCCATGGATCGCGCCACAATCGTTGCTTGAAAATCAGGTAAAAATGGGGGTTTTAACACTATTTTTGGTGAAATACAAATGGAGTGGTAAAAATGATTTAGTTTTGACCTATTTAAACCTATTTTACCATTTTTTGACCTAAATTAAGTTATTTTTCACCTATGTTAACCTTAATGAACGTTTCAAAGTGTCAATGTTACAGGATACAGATCAGGCAACTGGATATTTTGACATGGATCAAACCTTTTATCGTTTCTTACATGTTTTTCACAAATCATTTGATGTAAATATGCTTTTAAGTTTTTTCAGTAAAAAACGTCTAGCATAATATTTGTTCTTTCTCATGCTCGTAAATCTATGAGAATGTAACCAAGTAAAATTTTATCACTTTTTCAGACTCGTGAAGGTGATACGAAAAAGGAACCCCTCTGGAGTCCTCTTTAAGCTCTTTTCAAACTCTGTAAACATGAAAATATTTTCGAGCGATATTGTTCTTTTCATGCTCATTATAGTAGTTGAAGAAAACATCATTTGAGTGGTAGATTATCTCTTTTTTGTTCTCATCAGACTACTTTACGAAAAAGGACATTCTGGAGTTTTCTTTAAGTGTTTTTCAGACTCTCTAAATATGAAAAACCTCTGAGTTTTCTTTCCTTGGACTCATAAAACAAACATCGAAAGGCCCATATGGGACCGAACCACTCCTTCCTAGGGTTCGTTAAAAATAATCTGAGGGACTCATTTGAAGGATGAGATTATAGTTCAAGCATATGATATCCTCCTCAAGCTTGTGTAAAAATAAAGAGGTACTTGCTAGAAATTGTGGGGGAAAATTGGGAAATAAATATATATTTGTATCTGTTTTAGTGGTAGTAAGTCACTCTTGAACATGACACCCCTTTTCATTGTTGTATCTGGGTTGGGAAATCCATTTGTCTCTCATTTGAGAATCCACAAGTCTATATTAGTCCTCCTTGAGTCAATGCTGCCAAGACAATTATCATGTCATTTATATGTTCAAGAGAAGTTCAATCAAAACAAGCCTTCTACCGAGTCGGTCATCTATAGTGCTCAAACTCTTACAATGTCAGCCTTCCCCGAGTCAGTCTTGAATCACTTTATGCTTTGATCTACTTCAAATATGTTACATGTTTCAGGTCATTGATGGGGGATACATTAAGGCCCTCCTGTGACGAGTCTTTTCTTATCGACTTCAACTCATTATCCAAGAATCAAACTTAGAAATCATTTAGTACCTTGGAGCCTTCATGCCTTGATGTTAGGTTTCCTCGTTTTCGACAGTGGTTTTACATCATTGGCCTCTGATTGGAAAATTCCATCGAGTGTTTGAATTCATCTCATTAATTCACATTCATTGGATTGTACTAGGGTACCTTGGGAGTCATTGACATTAATGGTGATTTCCCTTGCACTTGTTAATGATATTCATTAATGACCAGTAATCAAGTGGTTTCTACCATGTTTGAATTCAACACCTGTAATCACATGGATATATTCATACTTCGGGACGATTAAAATGAAGACCCTGGATACTATCAAATGGATCCAGGTTGCAATGGAGTATTCATGAGGCTGTACTGACACATAGATCCACTATGTATTTTTTGTGGTTATGTTCAAATTTGAGTCTTTATAGCATAGATCCACCGTGTATTTTTCGTGGCTATGTTGAATCATAATGACGTGGATCCACAGTATATGATTGGTGGCCATGATTAATTTGAAAATTATGCTTAGGGTCACTTGTATTATGAGTATGGGAATGCCTACCTCAGTAATGGTATGTTATTATGCTCATGCTTGTTTGTTGACATGTTTCTGACTGATGTGCTCCTTGTTCTCGACACCCACACTCTACAAAGTATTTCAGTTGTCATTCGCTTCCAACTTCATAATTTGGGGGGCATTATGTTACACATTATTTTTTTCACCCTCATTACCACTGATGATATGTGTATCGCCTATTATAAGAAAGATCATTTTACCTATTCCCTGAAGGATATTGAAGAAAAAATACTTTCCCTGAGAGATGGAATCATATTTTCCTTATTGAAAAACCATGTAAAGAAGGATCGTCACACATTTCCCAGTGTTAAGGGTGTGACGATTCCAAATTGTCACATGCTTCACCATAGTGGCTTGCAACATCATCACATCTTGCTTAGTGTTAAGTGTGTGACGATGTTTAAACAAAAGAAAAAGAGGAATTTCTCGAAAGTTCTAGAATGGAATATTCGAAAGGATGAGGTGGCCTCCGATCGATTTGGATATAACCTGCTTCTATGATTTAGTGGGATCATCCTAATCCCTTCATCCATCCCTCTTCATTATATATAAGGAGGGATCTCTCATGAGAAGAGTTAGGCTGGCTTATGTATGAAGAATTCTGTTGAAGATTGTGCTTGTGATAGATTTACTTAATCTCTCCAAGTCAGGTTGTGTATACTCTTCATAAAATAATTGGAGAAAAGGTGTGTGTGTGTGTTGAGGAAAAGGGCCATCGGAAGGGACCTTGCAACATCAAGGAACATTTTGTATTCTCCATTTTCATCAATATATTATAGTCATACATTTCTTTCCTATAAAAGTGTCTCCATTTTTAATGCATATCTCCTTGATCTTATGCATAGGTTTCATTGGAATATATATATCATTTCTCTCTCTTTATTGGTTTGTGTTTCTCAATAGGTTCAACATCCCAAAAACCTTGATATGGAGCAAGGAAAACACTAGCAATGATCAAACAACGTTTAAATGGTATGTTGTTTATCCCTCATTGAACTAGTATACATTACAATGGAAATCTAAAGAGAAGTTTGTATTCTGTCATGTTTTGTTCTAATTTCTTGTTGAAGTTAGGGAGATTAGTTCATCTCAACACTTACCAATTTGTCTAGTAACAATTACCATCTTGCAAGACCTTCCAACCAACAATATGAGTTTTTCATCTTATATTGAAAGCATCAATAGGATCAAGAACTTCATGCTTAAGGTTCAAGGTTTGAGTATCAAAGATATGATCAATGCACTCATCAAACATATTAATATCATCTTTTAGAATATTCCTACCATAAATAGGATCATCATAATGCAAAGAATATTCATATAAAGGATTCAAACCTAGGAATTCCCTTGAAATCATCATCATTATCAAAATAAATAGTGTACATATCAATAGGGGTATAAATGTCGAGATGACTGAGTTTTTCTAATTGAAACAATGGATTTGAAAAAGCATTATGTATTTCAAGATCTTGATTAAATTCATGAGGGTCTTCAGAAGGAGAAGGATATTGTATATCAATATAGTTAAAAGAGTCTTCATCAATTAGATTTAACCATTCATCATCATAACACACTTTATCATAAAGGGTACTGTAGAGGTCAACATCATCTTTCTTTGCATAGTCATTTTCTTCATTGTATTTATATGAATGAAAAATTTGAGATAAATCACGATCTTGTGATTATATTTGTCTATTAGTTTCAAGAAAGGTGATATTCTAAACATGAGAAATGGACTGATTGGTCAAATCATATTCAAAACCAAGAGCTGGAGTTTGTGGATTATGTTCATTATCAAGGCATAGATGCTTGACTTGGATCTCTTTATTGACATATTCATTTGGCCAAACAATATTTTTAGGTTGACAGGTATTAACAAAAAGATCTTCTACCATGTCCTCAAAATAAAAAATCATATGAAGCTACATCATCCCATGAATCTCGTTTCTCACTTTCTTTGGGATGACCATGAGGAAGAATGATGTGGGGGGAAATGCCATGTAAGTCAAGAATGTTTTATTCACGATATTCATCCTCTAAGAGTGTTTAATCAGATATAACATGATCATGCTCAGATTAATTTCAAAAATAATATCATCAAAAGGAAAGGAAACAAATAAAGTTTCATGATCATGGATAGTGTGAGAAGATTCATAAAAGAAAGACTCATTACAAACCCCTAAATTTCTTGATAAGATAATGTGAGGTAAAAAAATATTTTCTTGAACATTCAAGAAGAGGTAAGGGTTTGCATGGTAATCCTGCTTGGATTCTAAGAAAAATACACATATTGATTACGCATGAGGATCACTGCAAAAATCACATTGAGGAGGGGTAGGAAGAATCTTAGGAAAGGATTCAAAGTATTGTGAAATAGGTGGATAAGGAAAATAAAAAATGAACTTTGTAAAAATAGTCTTTCCCACCAAATTAGGGTTAGTAGTTATGAACCTATACCAATCTCCTGCTTGGCCACAAAGAGTAAGAGGAAAAATGTCAGAAGTAGTACAAACATCTTGAACCCCAAAGATATTAAAAAAATGAATGAACTTGTTGACATGATCATGAGAAGACTCCCATGGGTAACCCTCTAAAAGAGGACACCCAACCATGGACAAATTGGTGATCAAATCAAAATCTGGCTTATTCATGATGAGGAAAAGTGAGCAAATGCATTGCTGCAAAAATACATATAAGCATTTAAATCAAAACAGGAAAAAAACCAGAGATTCTGGGTCCTTCCCAATATGGTCACCAAATAAATGTTGATGAAAAGGAATGGATATCCTTATACACACATTTTTTAATCTTTCCAGGCTAAGGCAAGATAGTTGGAATTGTTGCCCTATGTTTATAACCCTTTTGCAAAATTATCAATTACCTTCAAGAAATACGCTCTTGAGTTCAATGTTGTCTTTTATGTTGATTTATGATAAAGAAAAATAAAATATTTATATCATAAAATATAAA
>ML798121.1:253900-281873 GCA_009831015.1 Picea engelmannii
ATAGTTGGAATTGTTGCCCTATGTTTATAACCCTTTTGCAAAATTATCAATTACCTTCAAGAAATACGCTCTTGAGTTCAATGTTGTCTTTTATGTTGATTTATGATAAAGAAAAATAAAATATTTATATCATAAAATATAAAAATTTTGATGAACGATCATGAAAATAGAAAAATCTGAAATAAGATCACACACATCATCCAAAATTTGACCTCAAAACCATCAAGTGATTTTATTCATTCAGTTCTAGAATATGACCTGTTAACTCCTCAAATAAATTGGTGGATTTTATTTGCTTTTTAGATGATAGGTTGTGATCTAAATTTAATTTCTAAATTTCTGTAAATAGGTTAGAGAGTCTGTATTTTGAAAATAATCTCAAAAGAAATGTTGATTTTGGTTCGGTCAAGAAAAAGGAAAAATATCAGGTTTTGGTGGTTTAGGCGAGCCTCCAGTGTGCTCATTAACCACCGAAAGTGTTCATTTTCGGCAGATAAGGGGTCGAAGCAGAAGGCAAGTAACCACTGAAAGTGTTTGAACGAGAAAAACGAAAGCTCATGCTTTCGCATGAGCCAGATGTCAAAAATCGGCACAATGATTAGAAATACAACCGCCAAAAGCTCGCAATGCGGGAGATGATGCACATTCGTGGCGTCCATCCGAAAGGTTTGAAGCAACTGTGTCTTATCCATCGCATTGATCATTTTAAATCCATGCAGAGCGGTGATTGGCAGGTATGATTGCATGGAGCTACCCTCCATTTCAGTGGCAAGTACATCAACCATCATTACCAGGTCATTCCTTCATCTGAAAACTCAATGAGTTATAATGAATCCCGAAGATCGCTGAAGACAACCATAAGCTCGCGATTTTATCAGTAAAATCGTATCTCAAAAATCCTGATCCCGCTTTCTCTGGCAATCGTCAAAGTGTCACCGAGTTCAGCAAGCATCTCGAGTCAAGTAAACCTGGTCGGGTTATCAGGTAAGTTCAGAAACTATTCTCTTTCAAGTTTCAGAAATACAAATGCCCCCGAAAATCTAAATTTTCGGCATTTCTCAGCTAAATTGTCGTCCGAAAGTGGGTCAGTGTTTTAGTGAATTCATTAATTCTATGCTTTCGTCACCCGATTTCACCAGTTTTTCATAAGTGATATCGACTGTATTCCTAGTTCCTAGAGTCATTGCCTCCCGAACACCTTTTTTCCCACAGTTTCAGGCACAGTCAACACCGACCCATGTCGAAGGCAAGTCATGTTTTGAGATCCGAGGTGGATGGCATTGGGTATTTGGAAGCACATCCGGAGGTAGCAGAGTGTTTCAGACACACTGGAGTTTTTGCATACTGTGAGAAGTTGACAACATTTCACCAACAGGTGGCCGAAAGTTTTGCCCTCTCCTATGATGGAAGGATTGCTAAAGTGGGTAGGGAGGAAATCATCATCGATGAAGCAGCCATTGCTGAATGCACAGGGTTACCTAGAACCGGAGAATGTTGGTTTAAAACCACCTCACCATCAAACGTTGAATTCAGGTCATATTTGTTACCAGTGCATAAAGCTTTGACTTGGAAGAAGGATATTCCCATGTCCCATCTGGAACCAAAGTGGCAGTCCCTGCTGAGGGAAATTTTGGTGTATATCACTTGTGAGGGGTGCTACAACAGGGTAATGTATTACCATTTTAAACTGCTGAATCATTTCACAGGCAGAGAACACATAAACATGCCTTAATTCTTTCATAAAACCCTGACTAAGATGGCAAGACAGGTGAAAGCCCAGCCTGCTAAAGTTGTAAGTAGATTATCACATCAGGGGCTGATTACCCTTCTTGTGAGAGAAGCTCTGTAGAGGAAACAAATTGAGTGGGGTTTCTTTTTGTTTTGGAATGAGTTTCAAACAGAAAGACCTCCAGAGATAGAATCTAAGAAGGCTAGAGGCAGAAAGCCTCCTACTCCCAAGAGTAGTCACAGGAAAAGGAAAGGAATCTCAATACCCATAGATCCTATAAAAACATCCCCTAGCAAGAAGGGAGGAATCAAGAGGAAATTACAGTTTGAAGATAAACAATCTAAAAACCCTGCCATAGGAAAAAACCTTCTCAATCTACCTTATAGTGACTCTGAATCAGAGCAGGGGATGGCAAAGACACAGGATAACTTGCAGATCAGACAGGATACAGGTTCTCATTCAAATCTACCTTCATCAAGTCTTCCAGAGACTCATAAGCAACCAAAAGCAGAAGCCTCTTCAAGCAGGCTAAAGAAAGGTAGAACAAAGAAAATCAACAAGCTCCTACAAGAGATTTATGAAATGGAATTTCTAGAGAGGGTAATCAAAAAATCCAACACAGACCTCACTAAGAGAAATGTTGAACTGTTCAAAATGAATCAAACTCTTAAATAAAAACATGACAAAATCAAAGATAGAAACGGAGTTTTAATCAGAGAAAATATGAAACTATACAGGTAGCTCAGGATTCTGAGGCTCAAGTTAAAAGAACTTAAACCACCAGAAGAGGAGAAAACTGGGTTGGACACCTTGGCTAATTTATCCACCACCATAATGGATACACCAGAACCCTCTACACAGCCAACAAAAATTCGTAGGTCTGCACGAACCAGGGCTGTAGAATCTAAGATATCTTGAGCATTAAAGAGGAGCCAGGGCAATATTTTGCAATTTTGAACTTTCTTCAAAGTTTAACTTTCGGTGGTTTAGGCGAACATGACGACTGTTCATTAACCACCGAAAGAGGTGCTTTCGGTAGATAACTCACCCAGAAACTTTCCCAGATAACCACCGAAAGCCTGTGTGTCCAGATTGGACGAGTTTTTACACAGATCAAGGATTTTTGAGATGAAAAGATTTGAGATATTTGCGAATGAATGTCTAATGAATTATCAAGTCTAGCCCAACAGTTATTTTTGACAAATTGGGGAGAAAGGAGATATTTCAAAGGTTTATGGACAATTTTTGAGACAGAAAATCAGGACACCCTGCCACTTCAGTAAATTCAACTTGGTCTCTATTTGAGAGTCATCATCTAGCCCTGGGAGGCTGTTCTACACTACACCAACCATCAATAGAGAGAAATCTGGGATTGGCCTCATTTTGAGGAAGCTTCCCACTTCTTTTGCAACTGAATTTTGAGTTACTATTTTTAGTATATTTGATCCTTATTTTCAAGATCTTAGAACTACTTTGTAATGCTATAAAGATTAGGATAGAAGATGAACCAAGGGTTCTATTTTGGGTTCTACATGCTGCTACTGTAAGAGAGACCTATTCTTATTATATGAAAAATTGCAAGCTTCCTTCAGTTGTGTTGTCAGACTTTTCTTTTCTGTTCTCTGATATCTTATGAGTGAATGTTCTTTGTTGATGCTTATTCAATCTGCATGTGACGTTCATCTCACTAATTGATTGATTAAGTTGAGAATCATAAGTTATTTCCTTAGTTATTAAACCCATTGTGCTTGTTTTATATGAGTATAATCTGGTTCAATAGTTATTTTCTCTTCCATTTAATCAAACCTTGTTTGACTGCATTACTAGAAGGCCTTGTGAGATTTTATATTTCTAGACAGTCTTGAACACACAGTCCAGTCCCTAGATATTCATCTTGATCCAAAAACCACATCAATTATTAAGAAAATATTTCCCAAAAAGAGTTAGTTACCAGGCATCTCCAACTTACAGCCTAGGAGAGTTTCCTGGAGTGATAACATGACCAAATACATTATTTCATACCCAGAATGGGTAAGAACCGGGAAAATAAGTAGAAGTCAAAGGTTACATAATCACAGAGACGAATGGTGCCTTGCAAGTAAAACCAAGACTGAAAAAATAAATTCCTAATTAGTATTGAAAATCAATTCTAAAATCCAACAAGAATTTACAGACTATCATAAATAGATGATCAACCTTATATGCATGTAAATAACCAATGCTTATTGTTCCTACTTGTTACCACCTTCAGTAAGACCCTGCTATCAACAAGAAGTATTTATCCTTTAAGTATTTCATAAATGAATGAAGTAGTAATATAATCTCATTCTAGAGCAAGAGAAAACCTTATCGGAGTTTTTGTCTCTATCTCCTCTCTCCCTCACTTTGCTTTTCCATTAAATTCTCCTTTTATCCTTCCAAAAGTAGTTTGAGTAGTTCAAATACTTTTAATTATGTTATTTAACTAATTTTAGTTAAATAGGGACAACTCATAATTAAATATTAATAAATAATGATAAGGGTAAAATAAATATTAACTAATAGGCGGGGACCCCCTAACAACTCCTTTGTTTAATTCTCAAATTATTCCCTTGTTCCTCCAAAAATAATTATGTCATCAAACATCATATCCCAACCAATCATAATATGAAATATCTCAAACACATATCTCTGACTCCGTAAATACCACATATATGAAAGTATATTTATAAAAAATAAATATGTCAATCTGTTGTCCAAAACCAAGGTCATTGTAAAATATCCAAAAAAATAGAGAGTCGTAAATTTTTCCAAAACATAATGTTGTCCAAAATAATAATCTCTTCCCCAAAATAAACAAAGTCTCTCAAAACACTAAAATCATCATAAAAACACAATAAAATCAGAAATCATGTTTTTTTTTTTAATGCGAGAGAGTTTTCCTTTGTCCACTTTCTTGATATTTTGTCACTTTTGTGACCTCTGAATTTGCATGAACAAGTGTTTTACCTTTTGTTACTGATGCTTCTAGGTGTACATATCCAAAAGAGATATGTCTATCCTGATGTTTGGGGTGTTGGGAGTGAGAAGTAACTGAGTGTGAGGACGTTACTAACTGGTTAGAGTTAACAAAATGGGCAGGCTATTTGCCTTTGCTAGGTTTTGGTTCTTGGACTATGGAATTTATGGTATATCATGAGATAGGGATACAAGTGGTTGCACAAGTACACCAAAAATGCTAGGATGGGGTTTTAAAGGTGGTATTTCAGGTGTAGGATGATTTTGAAAATATCCTTTCCCAACTAGATTTAGGAATCTTGTCTACAAGAGTTGATTAAAATCTTCAAAATCCACGTCAAAGTGAATGGAAAAATGAATTATTTTGTTTTCCTGTTGCCAAAAATCATTTGGCCTTCTTCCCCTACCTCTGTTTCCTCTACCATGGCTGCTCCTATTGAAAAATATCATTTATAAGGCATAGGGATAAGTTAGAGTATCCATAAAATAGCAAGTGAAACATCAAATACCATTTGCAACAAGATAATTTTTAGAAAAATATCTGACTTGATCAACAAGAAAGCATACATACAACCATGGATAAAATAAGAGGTATTTGAAGAAAAAAATTACATCTCTGATTTGAAACACTTAATCACCTCATACAATTGGTCATTATTTAAGAACATGGCGATTCCAATGTAATTTGGGAATGTGAGGGGCTTGTAATGCATGTAAAGTGAAGTAAATGACAAGGAGAGTAATGTCACATGTTAAAAAACAATATCACATCCATCCATCAATCATATTCTAAGCTTAAATGTCTTCCAATTATCATCTCATACATGCCATGCCAAACATATCTTCAATAATTGCTAGCATATCCACTGTTTATTTCCAATAAGACCTTTAAACTTTCTTATGAATTAGGGGGAAGAAAAACATGCAAGTATTAATGAAACATTATTAAGGAATTAAGGGATAGCATATGTAAAGTGAAAGAGATGGGGGGAATTGGCCCCGAAACAACAACATTCATCAATTTACTGAATTTATGCCCTTCATCCTAACTGAACTTCTTCACATCATGATTAAATAATGATTTTGATAAAAACTCATTCAATTATACACAATCATCTATCTTTATTGTAAAATTATTCATGCTAGTCCAGTAACACTTCTCGTCAAATAAAAAATAGTTTCGTGACTCATACAATAGAGGGAAAAAGAATGAAAACTCTTAAATGATATATGATTCTATGATTTAAGGAGTGATGAAAGTAAAGTGGTGTTATGGAGGGATTTGGACCTGTATGCAAGACATACAATATTTCCAAAATAATATGGGCTGTCTTTTAGTTCAAATCTCATGCCCAAAACATCATAAATAAACTGCCTTCTCTAAAAATATAATATTCACATTCTCTAAAAATATAATATTCATTCGCTCTTTAATCCATTTCAGATTTCCACTCTTACCATCAATGGACCACAAGGTTGGAAACATAACCGAGTCAACGAGCCATCACATGGCCCTCAACTACATCGACCACCACGCATGTTTCGAGCTCAAATGATGGCCCATATTTCACATGAAAATTTACTATCACAGCCTTTCATTAAATACCACATTGAAGACAAATGAGTGATAAGAACCATATGTATGTTTGACCCATAACATCAAAGTATAGCTTATGGTGGATATCAATGTGAAGTTTGATTTTATATAATATACCATATGCAAAGTTCAATAAAACATTCAACCCTTTAACTATAATGCCCCACCTTTGTTTACATAGAACTAATAATTGTTGTATGTGATGGAATTTGGAAATATGTGCAAGGTTTTTAGCATAGTAAACCATATTACTATACTATACATGTAAATCTAAAATTGACTACCCTTTTAAATATACCATGCATTAGAACTTTAACCATTTGTGCTCATTTATTTGTGAGGTATTGTATGCATCAATAATAAAGGAACACTTTTATGACTTATGATCCCACAATGAAGCATTTTCTGAGTTTCAACACCATAACCGTTGTTGAAACATACTTTTTATTCTAAAACTTTAGACTAAAATAAGTTTAGATTTTGTTTAAATAAAAACCCCAAAATGCACTTGGATAATCATCGTCGAATGAATCCTTCTGATTAATCCAACGGTCTAAAAATTCTTAAGAGATTATGGAGCCACTTATTTATTAATGAATCAATTTATATACAGGTTTGTTTTTGAAATTTCGGGAGTTGGGGTTTTGCGAACTACGAAGGTACAACATGGAGCATCTTCGAAGCCCCGATACCCGAATTCGCGAAAGTATTAAGTGTTAAGCCGGGTCAATTAAAGATTATAAAATATTAATGTTAAGTAAATCTCATCGCGACTTCGCAATTCAGGAGCTCTTACATACAAAATCTCTGAAGTCCCGATACCCGAATTCGCAAAAGTATTAAGTGTTAAGCCGAGTCAATTAAAGATTAAGAAAGATTAATGCTAAGTAAATCTCATCGCGACTTCACAATTCAGGAGCTCTTACATACAAAATCCCTGAAGCCCCAATACCCAAAGCCCCGCCATTCTAAAATAAATCATGGTTAATTAGAGGAGCTAAAAATGATTACACTTAATTAAACCTATCACAACTTAGCGTTACGTAAGTTTCAATTTAAAATGTTATAAAGATCTCCAAGATCCGAAATGCTGAAAGTTGATTAAATAATAAGTATGATTAATTAATGTACTAAATGAGAATTATACTCTAATTAATCTATTGATTAATAATAACTCGAATACATTCAAATTATGTGCTTTTCCCAAGGTATCGACCATTAATGACATTAATATCTGATTTAGGGAAATGATTCCAAATAAGATCCTATTTTAACGCCCATTTTTTTTTTTATTAAAGAAATTAAACGCGTTGTCAGTGAAAGTATACACATGGTTTATGCATTTAAGGTAAAAAGATTTTTTAGTTCTGAATTATAATCTTGTTTTCATAGAGCTGGCTTAGTCAAATAACTAGTTTTCTACATTCTTATTCTCTGTAAAAGGTAATAGAACTCTGAAATTTGATATCATGGCTCCATGGAAAGTGCCTAAAGCAACTGGCGAAATTTCTGGTCAGAACACAGACATTATTTCTGATACTTCTCCCAAAAGTATAATCATAGTGAAAACATGGATGCATGTGTTCAATACCATACAATACAAAGTGGTAAATTTCCCTAATGATTCAAGCAACAATGAAAAGGATAACTTATCCACCAAGTATAAGATTATCGCTCAAGCAGAGATGCATAAGGTAGCAACAAGGCCAAGGATTTTACCCTACACTGATATGATTGGATGGGCACTGAATCATGTGAATATCCCAACTAGAACTATATTCAACTCTCAGAAGGTAGTTGTTGGGTCATTTCAGCCAGAACACATACAGGTGATGTATAAATTGTCTGCAACATCAAACTTATTTTATAATGCCAGTTTTCTAGAGAATTTCAGTAAGAAGCAGCGTGATCAATACAAAAATAGTCTTTTGGACTTGATCAAGGACTGGTGTTCATGCCCCGAAAAGTTCAGAGCCGACTCTCATGACATATATTCGATCTCATCGCTTGAACCACAGTTCATGTACATAGCCATGATGATGTGCAGAAATTATGGAAAGGAGAACACAACCCATTTATTTCTACCATGGGTACCCATTATACACTCAGTGGTGGAAGGAATTTATTTTAACTGGGTAAATATATTGTCGGATAGTCTGGCTAGCGAAATCACAGAATACCAAATGAAGAAAACCAAAGGGAAACCAACTTCGTTTTTCATGTCAGCTTATATTATGGACACCATCTATTTCATGACTCCATTCCCTCTACTGAGCTGGAGTTGGAATCCATATAGTACATAACCGATTCACATTTATCATTCAAATCTCTCAGAAGACAAGGCAAAAGATTTCTTTTACGAAATTTATAATTGGGTAGTGGTGCCGATGCATATGGTTATATTTGGTCACCCACCTCCTAGAATTTTAGACAACATTATGGTTAACCTAGGTAAAGTGGCAGACTAGTACATAGAGGAACACTTCTCTTATATCAAAGTTTTCGGCTATTCAGTTCCCCCATATGCATTACTACAATTTTTACCAGACCGACTGGTATGCCGCGAGGTTACACGACAAACTATACTTGACGGGATTAACAAAGAGATCAAAGCCATGTAGAAAATGGTATGGCCATATTTTCCTTTGCCTATTGGTTCATTTTCCTTATTGGATTTCGGTCACTCCAGGGTGGAGGCTGCGGCCTTAGAAGAAATAAAACTGGTTAACCTTGAATTCAAGAAGCACGACCCACAGAAGGTCGTGGGTAACCATATGGCTAGTTGCAATATTAAGAGGTATGAAAATGAAGAGTCCCCTCAAGATGAAATGTTCCGAGGGGAAAAATCTTACGAAGAAGTTCTGAGCCGATTTCGAGCTCTACCACCTAGTGAAATGGTTGAGTTTTACAATTTCCAAAAACACCAAAGAAGTGGCTTCCCAAAGTATTAAAGGGACAAAACCCAAAGTATCCAGCTACACAAAAAAAAGAGACCCAAAATCAAGAAGCCAGAATCTCTACCAAACAAGAAGTCTTGGAAAACTTAGAGAAATATGAGGTTTCGACTCAGAAAGAAAATATCCCAACAACAGAGGTATTAGATAACCAGGAAAAAAATCAAGAAGAGACACTAATAAATAAAAGAGAAGATAGGCCATTTTCGTCAACATAGAAATCAACTACAGATGAAGATGAAAAGTAGTTATATACATAAATAAGCAACCCCATTGAGGATATTACACCATTACAGTTCACTAGAGGAAACCCTGAGGTAGGTGTAATATTCATAGGAGATATCACACCTATCTCTATCGAAGAGATACCTCCCTTCGATTTATTTTTTAGTAAGAAAAGGAAAGTTGTGGTGAAGAAGGTAATGCACTTGAAAGAGGGCGCAATGGTCAAAAAGCAAAGAGTACTATTGGATGGACAAAATCTGGAAGAAGAAGACTTTGCTATAGAGGTAGAGGGATCCTTGGGAGATTTTGCAACAACTAACCTATTCTCAGTTGATAATCTGAAAGAAAGGCTAAGGCAAAGGAATCAGATGATAAGTTAGTTGCAAAATCAAATGAGGAATATAGAAAATAATGTCAGAGAGGAATTTAATAAGGGACTGGAGCAGACAAGAGCTAGCGATAAACATGAAATCCAACTTCTCAAGTCTAGTATTGATGAAATGCATAAGAAGTTTCAAGTGAGTGAAAGACAGACTATTCAACAAGAGGATTTGGTTAAACAATTACAAGACAAGGTAATTTCCACCAAAAAAATGGTTATGGACGTAGCACTGTTTCAAGCTCCAACATTAAAGGTGTTAAATAAGTTGGAAATAACACAACAAATCCTTTTGGCTAAGGTAGAGATCATCCAAAATCATTTTCAGGAAGTAAATCAATCCTTAGAAAATATTGATTTCAGAGAAAAAGAGGCTACTGCAGCCCGGACCACCTTTCAAAAAGAGGTCATGTCACCAGCTAGAGAAGAAGTACCTGTAACTCCCAGATTGACTATTGCAGAGCAAATCAAAGATGATATAATATTGAAGACATGGGAGGAAAATATAGCTAAGAGTAAAAGAATGGCCAAATAAATAAAAGAGGAATGTGAAGAGGCTTATGATTTGCTAAAACAAAATTGCTAGGCATTGGAAAGGATGATGGTTCTGAAATACTAGGAGAAATCAATATTGTAAAGAATCAACTTGACATCAAAGAAAGTTTAAATGAAGCTCAGATTGAAATTTCATAGCTGAAGCAGGTTGACATCGCTCAAATAGATAGATGGATGGTAAGGCCAAATACAATTACAGTCAATAATTTATGAAGATAAAAGGATATAAGACATGTTGTCGCAATTACAGAGAAACCTATATCTTTTTTAGGAAAATGATATGACAGAACCTTCAATACTATTGGTACAATTACTAAGGAGGTGCGTCAAATGTCTCGAGAAAGGTGAAGGAAGTACTTCAAAGAATAAATGAAGTAACATATGCATATATTTTCTGTCGGTATGAGAGAAAGATAGAAAAGAACCAAGTGAAACGGTTCATGTTTTCATTTTGTAACTGTTACCATCTAGGAATAACGTGAATTTCAACCGCCTAGGGTTGAAAATTTTTTGTATAAAGATATTTTCAAAAGAATAAGAGGGGGATGGTTTTTTGCCCATTGTAATAGATAAATCTCTCCTTTTTTGAGAATTAATACAAGTACAGACCAAAGACTCTGTATTTTGTCACTCTTGAGTTATGTGTTCTTCTGTTCTTTCATATTCCAACATTTTTATTCATATGTATTTGATGAATGCCTAATCACAACTTAGTACAACATCTTTTGTGGTTATATGTTTCATTTAGTTGTCTGATTACTTACAGATTTTCCTCTGTGTTTGCTATTAGTAGATACAAGACTTGTGAGTTATTTAGATTACCATATTTTATGCTTCATTAAAGGTTTCTCATCTATTTTCTTCTTCTGTAGTAGAGTGAGATTCTTCTGTGATTGAGGCCTTGGTTTGTTTAAACAAATTTATGTTTTTCTCTCATCACATTCATTATTTTCAAATTTAACTCAGATACAAAAAATGATCTCTGAACTGTTATACCATTAATTCAATCTTTTGGAAATTTTCTCATATAATTAAAAAGAAAAAATTAAACGTAACAGACCCTTGGATTGTTTCTTTTCTCCATGAATGTACCTATTGAAAAAGAACCCAATATTGAGCTCAACCTCATTGATCAGACCAACATTGCTTTAACCTTGTTTAATACTATCTTAGAGACTGCTAATACCTGGGTTGAGCTTGAATGCTCATGGGCTGTGATTGAATAGGACATAAATGTCCGTGAACATTGGGAAGCTAGGCTAAGACAACTTAGGAATCAACCATAGCTTCTTTTTCCTAAAGTATTGATTTTATTCTCATATTAACAAATCTCTTTATTTTGTGATGCCTGAGATTATGCTGCGAGCCTTACGTATAAACTCCATAACAACATCTTTTGGTGCCGTTGCCGGGGACGGAGAAATGAAGCTATTGTTTCCCTGGGAGAACGACATTGGTAGGTTTATTTCTTTGATAGTGAACACATATTGAATACATTATAAGGCTCTTTTTATCTTTCACTTGGCAACTCCATGATTAATAAAATGGCATTTAATGGAGAGAATACCAGAAACAATCTAGATGATAAACAAACCTCGTCTGTATCTGACCCTGAAAAACTTTTGAAATCAAGGGGATACCTTAAAAAAACTATTACGTCAACAAGTAAGGTTTATCAACCCAAATCAAATACTAAAGTTCTATTGGAAGCATTAACTTCACAAGAAGTTCATATCCAACCCCTTTTTGGTGAAACATCTTTTGATAAACTTGAAGCCAAAACCCTAAAACTAGAGTTGTTTTCTTTCGAGATTAAAGTTGACAAACTTCCAACCTCTTGAAGATCCGAGGAATATATCTATTACCTAGACTTGATTCCTGTTGGTTCTCCTGAGTATACATATTGCAAATCTGAAGAATCCAGTCCACATTTCCTTGGTCTCATATTTTCTAATTTTTTGTCTCCTGAATCTTTTTCACTTAATTCTGAAGGAGATGAAAGGTCATTACACTTTCTTGAAAATCCTTTCAACAATCCCAAAGTTTCATATTTTAAGTCATCAATGGCCGCGACCGGAGTAGGTGGTGCAGGAGGACATGGTGCAAGAGGAGGAGGAGCCGGTCAAGGACCACCCCCACCCCCTAAAATTTTCTCTAAGGTAGTTTCTAGATATGCTCCTCTAGTTCTCCCAGTTCCCCTCCATGACTTACCCAAAAATTATATGAAAAACTTGCCAAAGTTCACTGGGGAAGGAGACTTGACTGCTACCGAACACATAAATTTCTTTGATCAATTTTCTAACATTCTTGGTCTTGAACACAAAGATGTTTATCCGAGACTCCTAGTTCAAAATTTCGAAGGACAGGTGAGAACCTGGTTTCGAGGCCTAGTGGCAGGATCCATAAGATCATACGATGAGTTGGAAAATGCTTTTATTAGACAATGGGGATAAAGGAAAGATCATCTTTATTATCTAACCGAGTTTGGAGCTTTGAGAAAGAAAAACTCAGAAGCAGTTCTTGAGTTTACTCAAATATTTAATAAATTATATAATAATATTCTAGCTGAGGTTAAACCTTCCCAACCTGCAGAAAAAGTAACTTTTTCTAGGGATTTTGATCCAGATTTTGCTATATTGTTAAGAGAAAGGAGATCTGTTGATCTCACTAAAATGCAGGATGACACTGTAGAAATTGAATCAAACATGATGGCATTGGGAAAGTTAAAATCTAAATTTGAAATGGGAAATAAAGAGACCAAATGGTACAGAGAACAAGTAGGACCCTCTAGATATAGGAGGTCTTCGGAAGATTAGATGGCTGACATGGAAAGAATAATTAAAGAATTGTCAAATAAAATATCAAAAATGGAATTGGATCAATCTAAGAATGATCAGTTTTCCTAATCCTCAAATGCAACAAAGACAAATCAAGAATGAAGATCAGAAGATTCAACCCCCCTTCAAAAACGAAAATTTTATAGGGGGAGAATACATGCGAAATTTTGAGGAGTTAGAAGAAGATATGAATAATTTTGGCGACGATTGTCAAGAACCTTATTTGACGAGACAAGATTATGAAAAATATTTAAATTCAGAATACAGGTCTAAAAATGGTGAGAATAGAAATATTATAGAGGATTCGGTGTATCAAGGAATCACTGATAATATAATGGCCGAAATCCAACAAAAATATAATCTAAGGCCTAGAAATAGAAATATCACAACCGCCTCACCAAAGAAAAATGTTCCGAGAGGGGAAACCGATGAGGCAACTCCAAAAGCTGTTGAAAAACAGACTGTTAAAGCCAAGACTGCTGATACACAGTCTACCAAGACAAAGCCAACATGAATAGGAACACCAGTTATTAATACAAGGAAATTGGAAATTCCCATCACAGAAACAAAAACAGCTGAAACGAAAACTACACAAGCTAATAAACCAGAAAAAAAGGAGATAGAAATCCAAACTAGAGAAGTTGATAAAACAATGGAAATTTCAATCTAGAAAATGAAATTAATAAAATTAAAATCTGCGTACCTCTGCTTGAACTGGAAAAAAATCCTTTATACAGAAATCAAATTGCTAAAATGATTAATTTTTCAGATAATGAAAGTCAGGCTGACGTTATAAATTTAGAAGATGATAATCCTAATATAATTTTTGGTCCACATTTTGAAGGTGCCAGAGATACTGTCGCCCCTTTCTATATTACGCTAACTGTGAATGATCACATGCTCCATAATTTCATGTTGGATTCTGGAGCTTCTCACAATGTGATTCCCAAAGCTATTATGGATAGACTTGGTATCGAAATCACTAGACCATATGGAGATTTGTATTCTTTTTATTCAAGAAAGGTTAAATGTCTAGGTATGATAAAAGATTTAGTAGTTAATCTTGCATAGATTCCTGAGAAAAGTGTTCTGATGGATGTGGTCATTGTTGATATACCTCCAAAGTATGGCATGCTGTTATCCAGGTCTTGGGGCACCAAACTTGGAGGATCCGTCCAACTCGACATGACATATGCCACAATCCCAATCTTTAGTGGACAGTTCACTCGCTTGTATAGAGAAACAAGGTTGGCATTTACAGTAAGTGATCCGCTGAACCCAAATAACTACCCTGTTTATATTGTAGATCAAGATTTAGGAAATTGTATGTTATCCATCGATGATGATTTAAATGAATGTACAGAAGAAGATTGTATAGAAAAAGAAAAAAAGAAAAAAAGACAAATAAATATGTATATAGTACAGGGGTTTGGAAAATGTATTTTGATGGTGCTTCATCTTGTGAAGGAGCAGGAGTTGGAGTGTTGTTTGTGGAACTCGACGATGAGTTTATTATTACTTTTTCTTATAGGTTATAGTGGGACATAGATTACACTAAAAATGCATGTGAATATGAAGCCTTGGTCTTAGGATTAGAAGCTACCAGGAAATTAAAAATTAAGAACTTAGGAGTCTATGGTGATGAGGAACAAATCAGGCAATTCCTAGAAATGGTGGATGACTTTGCCAAAACACATATCGACCAAAAAAATCAGAATGATCCCGCTTGGATTATGCAGGAAGGGGAAGATCCTCAAGAATTTCAAAATAAGATTGCTAATCATCGTATGATTATTTTAAAAAATAATCAGATCCCCAAAGGTCTAATCCCCTTGGAAAGGTTATTTAATCAGGATGACATTCCTTTGAAGTCCACTTTACAACCTCAGCTAGAATAAGTTGAAGATTGTGATATAGGCACCAAGGAAAATCATAGGTTGGTAAAATTATCTAAGTACCTTCCTCCTGAAATAAAAAGTAAATATGATGAGTTGCTCAAACAATATAAAGATTTTTTTTCTTGGTCCTATGATGAATTAAGAACTTATGAAACCACCATAATGGAACACAAAATTCCTTTGAAGCAAGGTGTCAAACCATTCAAGTAGAAGCTCAGACAAATAAATCCTATATTACTGATCATGATAGAAAAATAGGTAAAGAAACTTCTAGATGCCAAGATAATTGTCCCACTCAGATACTCTGAGTGGGTAGCTAATTTAGTTTTGGTAAGGAAGAAAAATGGTGAAATCAGACTGTGCGTGGACTTCAGAAATCTAAACAGATCACCACTCAAAGACAATTATCCATTACCTAAAATGGATCACGTGTTAGAAAAAGTAGTAGGATCTAATAGAATGTCTATGATTGATGGATTTTCGGGCTACAATCAAATTGCAATACATGAAGACGATAAAGAGAAAACTGCGTTCACTACCCCTTGGGGTACCTTTATTTTTGATAAAATGCCTTTCAGTTTAATGAATGCATGAGCAACTTTTCAACGAGCTATGGACATCACCTTTGTCGGTGAAATAGATAGGTTTGTTGTTATTTATCTTGATGATCTAATTGTGTTTTCTAGATCTGATGCAGAACATCTAATGCACCTCAAGTAGACTTTTGAAAAATGTCGCAAATTTGGTTTGTCTCTGAATCCCAAGAAATCTCATTTTGCAATGCAAGAAGGTAAACTCTTGGGCCATATAGTGTCTAGGGATGGAATTAAAATTGACCCAAAAAGGATTGAAGCCATAGATACTATTAATATTCCTAGGAATAGAAAAGAAATTCAGTCATTCTTAGGAAAAATAATTTTTTCGAGAAGATTCATCCTGAATTTCGCTGAAATTGTAAAATTGATTACATATATGCTTAAGAAAGACAACGAGGTCAAGTGGACAAGTGGGGCCAAGGAGTCATTCAAACGTATTAAGAATTTCATAGGTGAAGCACTGGTACTGGCAAACCCATATTATATGAATGAATTATTGATTTTTTCATTCGCTTCTGAACATACTATTACAGCCATACTGTTACAAAACAATGATGAGGGTTTTGAGCAACCAATTGCATTCTTTAGTAAAAGTCTCAGAGAAACTGAGCTAAAATATGATATATTGGAAAATCAAGCTTACACAATGGTGAAAGACCTCAAATCTTTCAGAACCTATGTACTACATTCAAATATTATTGCTTATGCACCCACCAGTTCTGTTAAGGATATATTGGTTCAACCCGATAGTGATGGAAGGAGGGGTAGATGGTTAGCCAAAATTCAGGAGTTCAAACTGGAAGTTAAACTGAACAAACTTGTTAAAGGTCAGGGCTTGGATAAATTGTTGGTTGAATCAAATTTAAAATCACTCAGAATAAATCATTTGCAGGAATACGAAGGATTTTTAGAGATAGACGAACTCGATGTCACTGTACCCACAACTGAAATTCTAGAAAAATTCTCTTCTTCAGCTTGGTATAGCGACATTGTTTCTTATCTACTAACCCTTCAATACCCCAGTGACCTAACCCCATCTAAATCTAGAACATTGAAGTTACATGCTGTGAAATATTGTATTATAGATGGTAAATTATATTGGAAGGATCCTCTGGGTTTCTTACTGAGCTATTTAGTAGAATCTGAAACAAAAAAAGTTATAAATGAATTCCACGAAGGAGTGTGTTGAGGAAACCACTCTTGGAGAGAAACAACTTACAAAATCTTAAGAGTTGGATACTATTGGCCAAAATTATTCACTGATGTAAATGCTAAAGTCAGAGCTTGTAACCCTTTTCAATTGTTCATAGGCAAGCAAAACATTCCAGCACTACCTTTAGTTCTAGTTAAAACTGAAGCTCCGTTTCAGAAATGGGGTCTTGATTTTATTGGTGAAATTCATCCACACTTGAGTGCTCAACATAAATGGATTTTGACCGCTACAGAATATTTTACTAAATGGTTGGAAGCTATTCCTACGTGAAACACAACAAACACAGTAGTGATTAGTTTTTTGGAAAAGAATATTCTATCAATATTTGGCTGTCCTTGAAAAATAGTTACTGACAATTCTCAAGCTTTCAAATCCATGGCCATGATAAGTTTTTGTCAAAAGTACAACATTGTTCTAGGACACTCTACGACCTACTATCCATAGGGAAATGGATTAGCCGAGTCATCTAACAAAAGCCTGACCACTATAATTAAAAAAGTACTGACCAAAAATAAGAAAGCATGGCATGTACATTTGAAATATGCCTTATGGGCTAATAGGATAGGAACAAAACGGTCAATCAAAATGTCTCCATTTCAGATGGTATATGGTACTGACATTGTTTTACCCATAAATCTAGTGCTTCTAGTAATAAAACTCTTGAAAGACTCAAAAGAGATCCAAATGACATTACCAGGAGGATAAATCAATTGATTGAAGTTCATCAAAATAGGGCTCTTCTTATTAAGTTTCAATTGTACATAGCGGCCTTAGAAGAAATAAATCTAGTTAACCTTGAATTCAAGAAGAATGACCCACAAAAGGTTGCGGGTAACCATATGGACAGTTGCAATCTTAAGAGGTATGAACATGAAGAGTCCCCTCAAGACGAAATGTTCTGAGGGGAAAAATCTTACGAAGAAGTTCTGAGCCGAGTTCGAGCTCTACCACCTAGTGAAATGGTTGAGTTTTACAATTTCTAAAACACCAAAGAAGTGGCATACCCAAAGTATTACAGGGACAAAACCCAAAGTCTCCAGCTACATAAGAGATAGAGACCCAAAATCTAGAAGATGGAATATCTACCAAACAAGAAGTCTTGGAAAACCTAGAGAAATCTGAGGTCTTGACTCATAAAGAAAATATCCCAACAACAGAGGTATTAGATAAATAGGACAAAAATCAAGAAGAGACACCAATAAAGAAAGGAGAAGATAGACCACTGTCTTCACCGGAGAAATCAATTATCGATGAATCCGGAAAGAAGTTATCTACAGAAATAGGCAACCCCATTGAGGCTATTACACCATTACAGTTCACCAGAGGAAACCCTGAGGCATGTGTAGTATTCATAAGAGATCTCACACCTATCTCTATAGAAGAGATACCTCCCTCCAATTGATTTTTCAGTAAGAAAAGGAAAGTTGTGGTGAAGAAGGAAATGCACTTGAAAGAGGGTGCAATGGTCAAAAAGCATAGAGTACTATTGGATGGACAAAATATGGAAGAAGAAGACTTTGCTACATAGGTAGCAGGATCCTTGGGAGATTTTGCAACAACTAACCTATTCTCAGTTGATAATCTAAAAGAAAGGATGAGGCAGAGGAATCAGATGATAAGTCAATTGCAAAATCAAATGAGGAATATAGAAAAGAATGTCAGAGAGGAAGTTAATAAGGGAATGGAGCAGATAGGAGCTAGCAACAAATAAGAAATCCAACTGCTCAAGTCTAGTCTTGATGAGATGCATAAGAAGTTGCAAGTGAGTGAAAGATAAACTATTCAGGAAGAGGAGTTGGTTAAACAATTACAAGACAAGGTAAGTTCCACTGAAAAAATGGTTATGGACATAGCATTGTTTCAAGATCCAACATTGGAAGTCTTAAAGAAGTTGGAAATAACACAACAAAGTCTTTTGGCTAAGGTAGAGATCATCCAAAATCATTTTTAGGAAGTAAATAAATCCTTAGAAAATATTGGTTTTAGATAAAAAGAGGCTATTGCGGCCCGGGCCATGATTCAAAAAGTGGTCGTGTCATCGGCTAGAGAATAAGTACATGTAACTCCCAGATTGACTATTGTAGAGAAAATCAGAGGTGATATAATATTGAAGACATGGGAAGAAAATATAGCTGAGAGTAAAATAATGGCCAAAGAAATAAAAGAGGATTGTGAAGAGGCTTTTGATTTGATAAACAAAAAATCGTTAGGCATTGGAAAGGATGATGGTTCTGAAATACCAGGACAAATCAATATTGTAAAGCATCAACTTGACATCAAAGAAAGTTTAAATGAAGCTCAGATTCAAATTTCACAACTGAAGCAGGTTGACATCGCTCAAATAGATAGATGGTTGGTAAGGCCAAATTTACATTTACAATCAATAATTTCTGAAGATAAAGGATAGAAGATAGGTTGCCACAATTACAGAGAAAGTTGTATATTTTTGAGGAAAAATATGTGATAGAACCTTCAATACTATTGGTACAATTCCTAAGCAGGTGTGTCAAATGTCTCGAGCAAGGTGAAGGAAGTACTTCAAAGAATAAATGAAGTAACATATGCATATTTTTTCTTCTGGTATGAGAGAAAGATAGAAAAGAACCAAGTGAAACGGTTCATGTTTTCATTTTGTAACTGTTTCCATCTAGTAATAACGTGAATTTCAACCACCTAGGGTTGAAAACGTTTTGTATAAATTTATTTTCAAAAGACTAAGAGGGGGTTGGGTTTTTTCCGATTGTAATAGAGAAATTTCTCCTTTTTAGAGAATTAATACAAGTACAGACCAAAGACTCCATATTTTTTAACTCTTGAGTTATGCGTTCTTCTGTTCTTTCATATTCCAATATTTTTATTCATACGTCTTTGATGAATTCCTAATCTCAACTTAGTACAACATATACGGTGGTTATATGTTTCATTTAGTTGTTTGATTTCTTATGGATTTTCCTCTGTGTTTTCTATTAGCAGATACAATACCTGTGAGGTATTTAGATTACCATATTTTATGCTTCATTAAAGGTTTCTCATCTATTTTATTCTTTTGTAGCAGAGTGAGATTCTTCCGTGATTGACGTCTTGCTTTGTTTAAACAACTTTATGTTTTCCTCTCATCACATTAATTATTTTCAAATTTAAGTCAGATACGAAAAATTACCTCTGAACTGTTATACCATTAATTCAATCTTTTGGAACTTTTCTCATATAATTAAAAAGAAAAAATTAAACGTAACAAACCCTTGGATTGTTTCTTTTCTCCATGACTGTACTTGTTGCAAAACAACCCAATATTGAGCCCGACCTCACTGATCAGACCAACATTTCTTTAACCTTGTTTAATACTATCTTAGAGACCACTAATACCTGGGTTGATCTTGAACGCTCATGGGTTGTGATTGAACAGGACATAAATGTCCATGAACGTTGGGAAGCTAGGCTAAGACTGTTGGATCATGTTGTCATTGATGTTAATGGTTTGATTGATTGTTGTAAGTTGATTGATTGATGATTGATGTAATGTAAATTTCCTTGATGAGAATGATAGATGTCAAGTGGAAACCAATTGATGAAGATGGATCAATGAGTTGTTATTGATACATAATGCATAGTTGATGTATACGATGCAGTGGTGGATTGATGTATAGTTGACTCATTATTATCTTATCATGATTGATAAGGTGCACAAATGGATGAACTCCAAAGTGGTTCCCTTATGGTGAAATCCCTCATGGGAAGACGCTTTGCGGATTGAGATATCTTAGAAGAATGGTTGGAGGACCCATGATTGTATGTGGAACAATGATATGAAGATCAATGAATTTTGTGGTGAAACTATCCTAGATGGATAGTGCTTGTCATGCCATTTCTGGTGGTATGTGGAATGCCACATAACTCCTCACGGTTGAGGAGTTATGGGCACAAATAGATGAACTCCAAAGTGGCCCCCTTATGGTGAAATCCCTCACAGGAAGACACTTTGTAGATTGAGCTATCCTAGAAGAATGGTTGGATGACCCATGCTTGTATGTGGAATAATGAGATGAAGATCAATGAATTTGTTGGTGAAACTATCCTAGATGGATAGCGTTTGTCATGCCATTTCCAGTGGTATGTGGAATGTCACATAACTCCTCACGGTTTGAGAGTTATGGCCTTACAAAGTTGGACGACCCCCATATGAAGGCTTGAAGTCCCCAAGGTCAAATAAGTCAAAGTGACCTAAAAGAAGAAATCAGTATTTAAATGCTAAAGTAAAGTGACAAAGTCAAGGTGGACTATTTAAATAATAAAGAGAAGTGACGAAATCAAGAAAGATTATTTAAATGATAAAGTAAGGTGACAAAATCAAGAAGGAATATTTAAATGATAAAGTAATGGAGAAGTTTCTATTTATGTAAAGTGGTTAACCCTAAAATAAGGAAAATAGGTTAAGTGACCTAGAAATGGGTTAAGTAACCTAAAAATGGGTTAAGTGACCTAGAGGATGAAAGTATAAATAAAATAACAATGGTCTCTTGTAGATCATCCTTTTTGTGGATCAATGGAGAGATTCTTGTGAGAATATCTTTTGGAGTATTTATGGAGAGCTTCGTATGAGAGCATATTTGGTGTGGATCTCTTGAACATGATTGAAGATCTATTATGAGAAAGAGAGCGTGAAGAGGATCTCATGGACGTATCAAAGTTTCAAAAATGTCGAAGATCTTGACGACAAAAGTCTCGGAGCTTCAGAAACCCTAGTTTCTGAGGTGTACACAGGCTGTAATGGGCCAGGGAATGTACATACGCGGGCTATATGAGGACATGGTGCATACAGTAGAAACAATTATGAAGATTTGTATTTGAGCTGATGGCAAGTTGTTAAAGACTGAAGCAGGTTCCAGATCTTCATTCTATTGGCTCAAATCTGTCACTGAGATATTGGTATGGTTACATTATTGTCTTGATGGATAGTATTGGTTGTTGTGTTGTGAATTCTTAGGGAATTCTTGGTATGGATGCTATGATGAGGTTTACGTTGGTTTATGGAGTGAGCAACACCCTTATGATTCAATACTGATATCATGGCTATAGTATGTCGATTGCTTATGCATGATTGAGTAACATACATATTGATTGGTTGTGGATCATGAATAAGATATTGGAGATCTTGGATGTGTTGTGATTGGCTGGTAGTCAGATTGGACAGTAAGATACAAAAGAGAATGATGAATTGGTTGCAGAGGATCTGAGTTGATCTTGAAGGATAAACCTTAAGAAGGTCAGAAGGTATACGCAGGTCCCTGTATACACTGGCCACGTGCATACGCGGGTTGTAGTGAGCCAGGGCGTGCACACACACAGGATGCGCTACTGACAGGTCGCGTACTTGTTGATAGAGTGATATATGTTGAGGATTGTTTCCTCATCTCAATTGATGTTGAGAATGTAAGATGAGTCTTGCATATAGAGATGGTGCTCTTGTAGAGTTGTACTCTATTCAGTTGTTGTTGGAAAACATCCAAATTGTTGTCCATAATAAAAAGAAAAATTGTACATACATCTTGTGTTCTTTGTGTTTCTTGTGGTGATGACTTGTTGATGATATATTACTGATATATGTTCACATCTAACTGGTTATAAATGACAGAAATAGGTAATGAGTAAATGTTGAATGTTAACTAAGGATTTTTTTGTAAGAGGGAAAGTTTTGGGAAAACGTGCCCCACACTCATTTGTCCCCCCTCTAAGTGTGGTAGGTGTGTCCAACAATTGGTATCAGAGCGGTACTTCACTAAAAGCCTTAAAAATCTTGAAGGAGATCCATAGACACACAAATGGATGATGAAGTTCCAATCCTTGATGAGGAAAACTATTATACTTGTAGAATAGAGATGAGATTACATTTGAAGACAATGGGAGAAACTATTTGGAAGGTGACCATTGGTGTATCAGTTTCATTGAAGAACAAGTCAAAGTTTGCAGCTCAAAGGGAAGGAAAGAAGAATGATTCATTGGCTCTTAAGACCATTCTTAGTGGACACTCAAGCCCTATAAAAGAGAGCATGGGACAATTCACTTCCACCAAGGATCTATGGCTAAATATAGAAGAGACATATCAAAGCAAGAAGGAGAAGAAAGACATTGAAGACAAATCCAACAAGACACATGAAGGTAAAGAATCTCCAAAAACTCTTGATTGTATTATTTCTAAAAGTGATGATGTTGGAAAAAAGGAAGATCTTGAAGACATTTCAAATGAATGCAAATAATCATGTGATGATGTTGACAAAAGGGATGAAGGTAAAGAATCTACAAAAACCCTTGATTACAATAATTCAAAATGTGATGATGTTGCACTTTTCTCTACAAGTGAAGAAGAAAATCTAGAAGTAGTTTGGATAAAATCAACTGATTGTTATCCCATGGAAGAAGTAGAGGAAAAACTATTGGAGCTTAAAAGAAAGGTTGAAGATGGTTTATATGAATATATCAATGACCACTATTATATATACTATAGCTATCTTTCGGATAACACTAAAAAGTTTCTCAAGAAGAGTCAAAGGAACATCTTTAAGTTAAAAGAAATGCTCAAAGAAATAGAAGAAAGTAATACGACTCAATTAGAAGAAAAGGAAGAAGAGATCACAAGACTAAAGAATGGAAAATAAGACATGAATGTAGATGATGAGATTAGCAAAATTTTTGAAATCATTGTCCATCTCAAAACCCAAATTGAAGAAGCCAAAATAATAGAGGAACTATTGAAGAATCAAATAAATGAAAAGGAAATGTCATGTTGTAAGTTAGAAGCTGAAATTGTTGACCTTAGAAAGAAAGTGGAGAAGTCAAACAAATTCTTGAATAGCTCAAGAATCTTGGATGAGATCTTGGAAAGTCAAAGATCACCATATGATAAATCAAGACTTGGATACAAAGAAGAAGATACACATTCTGAAGCAATCACCTCAAAGAAGTATGAGGTAAGTCCTTCAAAGAAGGAAGACAATGTTGCAAAACAACCATCTACACAAGGAAAATAAAATATCAAAAGAACAAAGAAAGGAAGACATCAAGAAGATATTCTTGGGACACCAAAGAAAAGGAATGAAAGCATTTTTCATGGCCATTGTTATTCATGTAATGGATATGGTCACAAAGATTTTGAATGTAGATATTATGAAAGGAGATATAATGGAAGATTTTATAACACCATGAGGTGTTGGAGATGTGATCAAGTAGGACACATTGTTGTTCACTATAACACCATTAGATGCTACAACTATAGTGGATTTTGCCACAAATCCCAGGAGTGATGGAACACAAGAATAAAGTCCATGATGAGTACTTCACATAGCATGACTAGAAGAAGGAATGAAGTAAGGAAGAGAGACATATTTGAAAATATGGATGCTCAGAGCTCAAGTTTTGAAGAGCAAGGACATATACAAAAGTGGTTGAAGAAGACAGAGAAACCAGAACAAAATGAAAGACTAAAGGGAAGCTCAAAAGTTTCATCTACTAAGGCATGCACAGGTGACAGTGGTGACAATCGTGTACATACGCAGGCTGACCTTGAATAGGTTGCGTACATATGCAAGTTGTTGTGCAGCAAGCCGCGTATATGTGGTAAAGCCTTGGGAAAAAGGCAATGCACATGGCTTGCAGCTTGATGTGATGGTATAACTCTTTGATGCAGGGTATGCCATGGTTTATTGTAGGTTCTGACACTGTTTGCTGTAGGTTCTCATTCTATATTGGATTATGTAAAGTGATGATATAAAATAAAATCTTGGGTGCATGGAACTAACCCATGAGTATGGATTGATGCATTTTCTGTTGAAGAACAATGCTGGTTATGACAGTGAAGTTATGACACCTTGGTTATGTGATGATGTATTGGAAGCTTACTTGTTGGAAAGCTTGATGCATGCATTTAGCATATGGATGGGATACACATTAGGACATGTGGTTGGTGAGTTAATGAGGTGATCATGTTGTACATCATTATTGATCTATAGTTGATGGATGATTGGTACTTTTCTAGTACATTGGTAGAGGCACCTACTAGTAGTTTGATTGGCACATGTTTTATGGAGGATTTGGCATACATATATGGGATTCATCATTTTGTGGTATTGGTGCATGGTAATGTACATGTTTTGGTACACTCATATATGGCATATTCTTGATGATACTAAACCATTGATAATACTTGATTAGCACAACAATTTTCATTTGTTTGAGACACATGATTGTGGCACTTGGTTCATGATGGAGACATATCATGAGTGATATGATACATTGTTTGGCATATTGGTAGATTCACATGGTTGGCATATTGGTAGATGCACATGGTTGGAATATTGGTGGATGCACATGGTTGGCATATTGGTAGATGCACATGTTGGCATGATGATAGAGGCATATGATTGATACATTCCATGGATGATATATTTTGGCACATTGCATGATGTTGATGTACATGGGTGTTGTGCATGGTGGGCACATTTTGGTACATGATGTACTTGGTTGATATTTTGTTCATGATTCTCTATTTCATTGTTGACATATCTTTTGCTTCATGATGCTTGGTATGGGATGAGTTTGATGCATGAACGGGTCCAAGGATCGCTATATGGTAGCAAATTGTTCATCTTACAGAGAACATAGGGGAGACATACCCACAGGGGGAGTCATTCTTCTTCCCATGATTCTAGGAGGAGATATTTATCAGATACATACCTAGAAAAGAGCCCTATATTTGAAGAAAGAACACATAAGCATAATTCTGGGGGAGAAATGGTCACAGGGGGAGTATGTTCGATGTATCTTCAACATTACATCAGAGTGATATAATTTGTTCAAAAAGGGAGAGATTATCAAAGGCATTCAGACAGGGGGAGCAACCCCAAGAAGAGTTCAAGCAAGGGGAGCAGCCCCAAGAGGAAAATGGCCCTTTGCCATTGATGTCAAAGGGGGAGAGTTAATCACATTGAAGTGATTGATGTTTATTGATGGGGAGAGATAGTCACATTGACTATTGATGTAGAGCATGCCTTATCTACATGTTTACATCAATAATTGGTAATTGGTGTTGACATCAATGTTGGTATTTCCATCAATGCAAAACGGGGAGATTGTTGGATCATGTTGTCATTGATGCCAATGGTTTGATTGATTGATGTCAAGTGATTGATTGATGATTGATGTAATGTAAATTTCCTTGATGAGAATGATAAATGTCAAGTGGAAACCAATTGATGAAGATGGATCAATGAGTTGTCATTGATACATAATGTATAGTTGATGTATACGATGCAGTGGTGGATTTATGTATAGATGACTCATTATTATCTTATCATGATTGATAAGGTGCACAAATGGATGAACTCCAAAGTGGTCCCCTTATGGTGAAAGTGATCCAGATGGATATCAGTGGCCAACCACCTTTTCCAACTGGCTCAAAACAATTTTATGGCAGTTTTGGTAATTTACTATTTTTAGTAGTTTTTCGGGTCCTAAACTTTCGGAGCCGTTTTGAGGCCCTAAACAACGTTTTTTGGGAAAACAGGTAGCAACATGGAATGAAGTTCAATGTTTCTCACACAAAAGTTACAGTTCTCGGATAGATCTTTCCAACAAGATATCGTGCACCCCAAACAAAGATCGTATGCCAAAGTTACGCCCCTGGGAAGTTGACGTATCAATTACCCCCATCGGGGCCCGCAAACCTTTTGGAATTACATCTTCCGGGGTTAGGGTTTTGGATTTTATTTATGTTAAAAAGGCCCCTAGAGACTCATTGTAATAATCATATTCTTGTGAATGTGAGTAGCCATCACATCTCTTCTCAGAGATAAGCTGCCACCATTCTGGCGAGTCTTTCACTCTGTATTTTTACAATCTCTGTACATTTCTTTCATTAATAAAAATTGTGTATTACTGTATCTCTGTGTTTATGGTTGCATCTCTGATATATTTCTATTATATTATTGGATATTCGTGATATCTCTATGCATTTCTTTATTATATCTTCGCTCTCATTTCATGCCGAAAATAATTCGGATCAGTGGTATCAAAGTAGGCTACTCTTGATTGTTTTTCAGTGCATGTCCCTGACGAGGTCCAAGTATAGCAAGTTGGGTCTCAATCTTGTCTCTCTTGAAGACAATTGCTCTCGCACGCCCAAGAAACCCTCCATGGTGGAAGAAAAGAAAAACGACGGAGCTGGCGATCCTATCAATTTGTTGCTTGAACAAGCTCTCATGCGACAAAGGGACGAAATGATGACACATTTTTCCCACATCCTTCAACGCCTGCCAATAGCAACAGACACATCTTCATCAAACAACCACTTTGGAGGTGCCTCGCCTTTCAAGGTACAAGTTAATTTTTATATTCCTATATTTGAAGGACAGATAGATGCAAAAGCCCTAGACAAATGGTTAAATATGCTAGAAGGTTATTTCTCTGCTCACAATTTTTCCGACAGAGAAAAGATCACCTTCACACTCCTTAAATCTCTCCCCCATGTCAAAAATTGGTGGGAAACTTAATGGGAGAAAAATTCCACAGAGGAGCCTGGAATATATGGGGTCGAGCCCACTTGGGATGTTTTTGTGGATGCGGTAAAGGAACAATATTACCTTGTTGGCAACTATGAGGAACAATACATGAGATGGACCACACTACAACAAGAGAAGGGCCAAGCAGTTCCAAAGTTCACCAATACCTTCCATACCTTGTGCACCAAGTTGGGTATCAAAGAATCTGAATGACATTTGGTTCTGAAATACCGTGGGGCTCTACATAGATACTGTTGATTAAGGTTGGTTGTCATTGATGTCAACCCTTGAAGAAAGACCCATACCACAAAGGTTTGGGTAATGGAACCAATAGTGTTTGATGTAAATATGACTCATTATTGTTTTTTCATGGTTGATAAGAAGTAAATATGGATGAACTCCAAAGTGGTCCCCTTATGGTGAAATCCCTCACGGGAAGACGC
>ML798121.1:286083-311134 GCA_009831015.1 Picea engelmannii
AGAAGGAGAAGAAGGAGGTGTTGATGGAGGTGAAGGAGGAATCTGAGGATGGTCCTCTTCCTCTTCACTTTTTCCCTTTGAAGATTCACCCAAAATTGGTCTCTTTCGTTCCAGGTAATCCTCATACAAAACTTTCACCATCTTCGACATAGCAAGGAATGTTTTCCGAAACTCTTTCTCATCCTGAGAAATCCCTTCTTTTGATGCCATCTTCTCACTGTGAGAAGCTCTCTTTCTCAATCCAATTAATGGATTCTCTGCAACAAGCTCACCTTCACCACGCTGTAGCTTTTCCCTGGTTAACATGCAAAACTCAAATCCAAATGTCAACTAGCTCTGATACCACTTGATCCGTAGGACCTTTTAATGACTATGGTTGAGTTTTAATTTTGCATGCGTTAATTAACCATTTGAGAAACTTAATGAAAGAATGAGGAAATAAGAGGAATTATGACATCCATATACACATATGCAGATCTGAAATGAAATAATAGACAACAAACCATAAGCACGAGAATTGATAACGGAGTTCGGCACAACTTTGCCTACGTCTCCGGGCCTTTGTCTTTGTGGGGGAGGCTTCTTTATTTCTATTCAAAATCTCAAAAGTACATTGCTTCAGTGCCAATTGGCTACAATACTGATCTGGTCATGTTCTTCCATATCTCTAGAACCCTACAAAGAAAATGGCACGCAAAACGGACGTCCGGAGCGCCCAGAAATGGCCCGACGGCGTCTGCTCCTCAATATCTTCCCTGCATAAAAATGGCTTTGGCTTGGTTTCCCTTCAGCATAACTCTGCTTTTTCTGTCCTTGACTCTCCTCCATGGCCTCAAATAGGCCTAGTTTATATAGATCTGAAGTTGGTTATCCATCTCCAACTTCCTCCCAAAATTTGGGCTCCAAAAATGCCCAATATCTCCCAAAAATGGAGAAAATCAATTAAAAAAAGGCATAAAATCAATGGAAAATCCCAAAACATAACAAAAAAACCATTTACATATAAATTTATGGGCGCAACCCCCTTTTTGCATGCCCCCGATCACTTGGGCGCCTCCATGTGGCCATGCGCCCATGCGCTGGCCCTTTCTCTATTGGCTCCTGGTTCCTGTGGCGCGTTGGCATAGGTCCAGGGGTTAACAAATATAACGCCCCCCCCTCTGTGTGGTAACGGTCCCGGGTCATATGGGACCTGCCCAGGGACCAAGGGCTAGGAATTATCCCAAAATCCCGTCATGTTACCTCCGCGCTCCTATTTCCATGGGGTGGTTGTATGTCATATGTTTGCGTCGAGGGCTGGGGCTAAGCCCCGACCCTTTTCCCGCTGAATAAACCTTACAAAAAAATTAAATATTATTTGCACCATATGTATAATAAGAACCACCCGTGGGCCAAGTGGTTAGCCCAATCCTACCAGTCCGTTTCCCGGAGGATAGGTCGTGGGTTCGACCCCGGTGAACCCATACAAATTTTGCACAACCCATCAACCAACCACAGGGTGCCACGTGGAAACCCATGACTGGGCCACGTGGCACACCAACAAAAAACAAAAATATGCCAAGTGTCAATCAATGGATTCCCCACATGTATACCATGTGTCAAATGTCGTATGCCACATCACCTGCCCAGTCAGCTGCTGACGTCATCCCGTGCCACATGTCACCCTTACAGTGGTGACACGTGTCACCCCTGGATTGGTCCAACTGTCTTCCCATACCTGTGCTCCATCACCTACCATGTGTCACCTCCAGAGGTTTCCATGTCAGATATACGGCCATACGACCTATACATTCAGCATGCTACGTGGCACTGTACAGACTATACGGACTGTACAGTCATCCCCTTTTTTTTCCTCTTTTCCTTTTCGGATAGAACACGATATCTTGCGCATACGGAGCCCGTTTGAGGAAGTAAATATATGGCCAGAATCAGGAAGACGAGACGGACACAATGGAACTAGTTTCATTGGATTCCAAGCACTTTCATTTTTGAGCATTTTTTAAGCCCTGTCAGGCTTCTGGATCCGATTCTGGATCACTCAGTAATCCAATAGATACATCCAAACTGAAATGGATTTTCTGGATATCTCATCACTTGGTTCTGCTTATCGATATGCTGTTAAAATCGAGCAGAAATTTAAGCACCAAAACAAATGGGAATTCGGGTCTACAAATCTGCAACAACCAAAGTATGCGAAATATGACCCTAACAAAGAGTCTCCCGAAAACCAGTCCAAGCCACAGGAAAAGAAGGGTCACAGAAAGACAAAGAAGGACACTGGAAAATGGTGTAATTTCCACAAATTCCCCTGGCACAACACCGATGAATGTCACTCAAAACAGTGATTGGTGGTCGAGATAAAAGACAAGGAGTCGAACCCTGATTCAGAATCTGATTTTGAAAATACTGGTAAAAGACAGATCATCGACGCAGACCCCACTGCTATTGTCGTGACCACAACAATTCAACTAGAAGAACCAACATATCCTGAAGAGGGGGAGCACCTTTTTCATTCATAGATGTGGGTGAAGGGGACCTTGCTGCATTTTATTGTTGATAGCGGAAGCCAAAAGAACCTCATCTCAGCAGAGGTCGTCAAACATTTGGGATTGTCGACAACACCACACCCGCAACCATACAACATTGGGTGGCTTCGCCAAGGACTTGATCTCCATGTTAGCCAACAGTGTCGATTGTCATACGACATCCAACCCTTCAAGAATGAGGTATTATGTGATGTTTCCCCACTGGATGTCTGTGATGTTCTCTTGGGCCAGCCATATATGTGGAAGAGCCATGCTATTTATGAGTCTCGACCCCATAGTGGCATTGTTACTTTGGGGGGTCATCTCTATAGAATACCATAGGTAATTCCGACTATTTTCCCACCTAAAAAGTGTTGCAAGGTAGTATCTCATACTACAAAATTTAGCTTTTTCACAATCTGTTCAAAAGGTGAACAGAAGGATATTGCAACCACTATAGCCTCGGCCCAAGCACCTTCTATCCAACAGAAGCATGTCGACAAGATTGCAGCAAAGCACAAAAATTCCTTCTGTACACAGTCATCTCAGGTAGCCCAACTGGTTGAACAGATTCAACCTTGCCAGCAATAGATTCGTGACATCCTCCCACAAACCGAGCAGTGCGATGTCTCCAACAAGGCAATCAGCTCACCAAGATTTAGATGCAACAATCATTTTCCCCTCTCCCCCAGGAACTCAATGCAATGGAGACCATTGCTTCCTAAGGAGGGAGGATTTATCCAGGTGGATATCAGTGGCCACCCACCTTTTCCAACTGGCTCAAAACAGTTTTCTGGCAATTTTGGTAATTTACTATTTTTAGCAGTTTTTTGGGTCCTAAACTTCTGGAGCCGTTTTGACGCCCTAAACAACATTTTTTGGGAAAACGGGGAGTAACATGTAACAAAGTTCATGTTTCTCACACAAAAGTTGTAGTTCTCGGATAGATCTTTCCAATAATCTATCGTGCACCCCAAACATAGATCATATGCCAAAGTTATGCCCCTGGGAAGTTGATGTATCAACTACCCCCATAGAGGCCTGCAAACCTTTTGGATTTACATCTTTCAGGGTTAGGGTTTTGAATTTTCCTTATGTTAAAAAGGCCCTTAGAGCCTCATTGTAATAATAATGTTCTTGTGAATGCGAGTAGCCATCACATCTCTTCTCAGAGATAAGCTGCCACCATTCTGGCGAGTCTTTCACTCTGTATTTTTACAGTCTCTGTACATTTCTTTCATTAATAGAAATCATGTATTACTGTATCTCTGTGTTTATGCTTGAATCTTTGATATATTTCTGTTATATTACTGGATATCCGCGATATCTCTGTGCAATTCTCTATTATATCTCTGCTCTCATTTCGTGCCGAAAATAATCCGGATTAGAAAGCCCTCACGGGAATACGCTTTGGGGATTGAGCTATCCTAGAAGAATGGTTGGAGGAACCATGCTTGTATGTGGAATAACCATATGAAGATCAATGAATTTGCTGGTGAAACTATCTTAGATGGATAGTGCTTGTCATGCCATTTCCGGTGGTATGTGGAATGTTACATAAATCCTCACGGTTTGAGAGTTATGGGCACAAATGGATGAACTCCAAAGTGGTCCCCTTATGGTGAAATCCGTCATGGGAAGATTCTTTGCGGATTGAGCTATCCTAGAAGAATGGTTGGAGAAACCATGCTTGTATGTGGAATAATGAGATGAAGATCAATGAATTTGTTGGTGAAACTATCCTAGATGGATAGTGCTTGTCATGCCATTTCTGGTGGTATGTGGAGTGTCAGATAACTCCTCACGGTTTGAGAGTTATGGCCTTACGAAGTTGGAGGACCCCCATATGAAGGCTTGAATCCCCTAAGGTCAAAGAAGTCAAAGTGACCTAAAAGAAGAAATCATTATTTAAATGATAAAGTAAAGTGACAAAGTCAAGGTGGACTATTTAAATAATAAAGAGAAGTGACAAAATCAAGAAAGATTATTTAAATGATAAAGTAAGGTGACAAAATCAAGAAGGAATATTTAAATGATAAAGTAATGGAGAAGTTTCTATTTATGTAAAGTGGTTAACCATAAAATAAGGAAAACAGGTTAAGTGACCTAGAAATGGGTTAAGTGACCTAAAAATGGGTTAAGTGACCTAGAGGATGAAAGTATAAATAAGATAGCAATGGTCTCTTGTAGATCATCCTTTTGTGGATCAATGGAGAGATTCTTGTGAGAATATCTTTTGGAGTATTGATGAAGAGATTCTTATGAGACCATATTTGGTGTGGATCTCTTGAGCATGATTGAAGATCTATTATGAGAAAGAGAGCATGAGGAGGATCTCATGGATGTATCAAAGTTTTGTCAATGTTGTATATCTTGACGACAAAAATCTTGGAGCTTCAGAAACCCTAGTTTATGAGGTGTACGTGGGTTGTAATGGGCCAGGGAACATACATACGTGGGCTGTATGAGGACAGGGCACGTACAGTAGACAAAATTATGAAGATTTGTATTTGAGCTAATGGAAAGTTGTTAATGACTGAAGCAGGTTCTAGATCTACATTCTATCGGCTCAAATCTATCACTGAGACACTGGTATGGTTACATTATTGTCTTGATGAATAATATTGCTTGTTATGTTGTGAATTCTTAGGGTATTCTTGGTATGACTGTTGTGATGAGGTTTATGTTGGTTGATGGAATGAGCAACACTCTTATGATTCAGTACTGATATGATGGCTATAGTATGTTGATTGCTTATGCTTGATTGAGTAGCATACATATTGATTGGTTGTGGAGCATGAATAAGCTACTGGAGAGCTTGGATGTGTTGTGACTGGATGGTAGTCATATTAGATAGTAAGAGGCAAAAGAGAATGATGAATTGGTTGCAGAGGATCTGAGTTGATCTTGAAGGATAAACCCTAAGAATCTCAGAAGGTATACGCAGGTTACTATATACACTGGCTGCATGCATACGTGGGTTGTAGTGAGCCAGGGCACGTACACACATGAGCTCCACTATTGTGAGGTCACGTACCTGTTGATAGATTGATATATGTTGAGGATTGTTGCCTCATCTCAGTTGATGCTGAGAATGTAAGATGAGTCTTGCATATAGAGTTGGTGTTCTTGTAGAGTTGTACTCTATTAAGTTGTTGCTGGAAAACCCCCATATTGTTGTCCATAATAAAAATAAAATTTTTACATACATCTTGTGTTCTTTGTGTTCCTTGTGGTGATGACTTCTTGATGATATATTGCTGATATATGCTCACATTTAACTGGTTATAAATGACAACAATAGGTAATGAGTAAATGTTGAATGTTAACTAAGGAGTTTTGTGTAAGAGGGAAAGTTTTGGGAAAAAGAGGCCCACACTCATTCACCCCTCCCCTGTAAGTGTGGTAGGTGTGTACAACAAAGACAACTTAGGAATCAACCGTAGATTCTTTTTCCTAAGTATTGATTTTCTTCTCATATTAAAAACTCTCTTTATTTTGTGATGCTTGACATTATGCTGTGAGCCTTACGTACAAACTCAGGAACAACAACTGTAATAACTTCTAATGAATAAATCATATGCAACATATGGAATTTTTAAGTTCTACTAGCACAATCCCTTTTCTTTCTTTCTTAGTCAAACCATAAATGGAGCTCATAATCAAATTGAAAGGAAGAAGATGAAACTATTATGTACATTCAATATATTTACAATATCTCTATGCTAGGAATATTTGAAAATAAACATCCTTTCTTTCTCCCTAGGGGCCGCACCTATAGTTAAATATTTATGTCATAGATAGATAAAAAAATTAATAGTGCCTTGCAATTTTTTGCAGACTAGTGGCTAGTTGGCGATTTTATGAGTAAAAAATGAAGCTACAAAATCACTGTAGGAACACCACTTCATGTAGCTGCCAAATTATGCAGCTACAGAACCACCTGTGACTACCGAAACTGCCACTTTATGTAGCTATCGAAACATAGACCTACAAAACCACCCACGACTACCAAAAACTGCGGCTACAAAAACTCCTTCGACTACTGAAACTGCCACTTTCTGTAACTACAAAAACCTGTGGCTACCAAAACTTCCACTTTCTGTAGCTATCAAAACCTGGGGCTACAGAACTGTCATAGATACAAAAATGCCAACTTTTTGCAGCTATCAAATCACCTGCGGCTACAGAACTGTCATGGCTACAAAATCACCTTTTTGAAATAACCATACCTCCTAGCACAAGTGTTTACTCACTTTGATCCAAGTGGATATCGGTGGCCACCCACCTATTCCACTGGCTAAAAAAACAATTTTCCACCTTGGTAGTTTTTCGACATTTTTTCGGGTTCCAAACTTACGGGGCCGTTTTGAGGCCCTACACGATGGTTTTTGGGGATTTGGGGCCTAGGTGTTTGTCGATGACACTCACCTAGGCTAGTTGAATTTTTTTTTTCTTAGTTAGACCTTTCCAACGGGACATCGCAGGCCTAAAACAAAGATCGTATGCAAAAGTTACGACCCCAGGAAGTTGATGTACTAACTTACCCAAACGAGGCCCACATGAATTTTGGCGCTTCATCTCCTAGGGTTAGGTTTTTGGATTTCTAGGGTTTTTGACATTCCTGTTTATTGTAAAAGGCCTTTAGAGCCTCATTGTAACCATATGCTTGTGAATGAGCACAACCATCACATATCTTCTCAGAGATAAGCCGCCACCATTCCAACAAGCTTGTTTTCCGTTGCATTTTACAATTTCAGCTTATTTCCTTATTGAATAGAAAACCAATTTTACTGTACCTCTGTTATTTTGTGTTAATAATATTTTAATAATCTGTGTTCATTTCGTTATTCTGATAAAATCTGGATCAGTGGTATCAGAGCGGTCTTCTCCTTGTCTTCATAATGCATGTCCCCAATGAATTCAGGGTACAAAGAATTGAGTCTCGATCTTGTTTCTCTTGAAGATAAAATCTCTTGCACTCCCAAAGGACCTCTCATGGCAGGAGAAAATAAATATGGCGGGACATCAAATCCTTTCAAAAAAATTCTTGAGGAAGCCCTCATTCAATAGAGGAACGAGATGATGGATAGTCTCGTGCAAATCCTTCGGTGGCTACCAACAGGAGACGCATCTTCCTCGAGTGGAGGCGCCGCCCCCTTTAAGGTACAAATCAACTTTGATATTCCTATATTTGAAGGTTAGATAGACATAGATGTTGTAGACAAGTGGTTGAATCTACTAAAAGTGTATTTTTATGTCCGTAACTTTTCGACTAGAGAAAAGATTACTTTTTCACTACTAAAATCCATTCACCATGTCAAAGATTGGTGGGAAACTTTCTGTGAGAAAAAGGAAACAGAGGAACCCTCATAATTTACAGTCACGACCACCTAGGAATCCTTCAAGCATTCTATTAAGGAACAATACTACCCTGTCGGAAGTTATGACGACTTGTATACCAAATGGACCACACTGTGGCACAAAAGATACCAAGCAGTGCTAGAGTTCACAAATATCTTCCATACCTTCTGCACCAAGATGGGTATCAAATATTCAAATCGAAATCTGGTGATCAAGTATGACAGTTCTCTGCATGGATACATCTAGACCGAAATGGAATTTTTGGACATCTCATCCTTGGGGACGACCTACCAATATGTTGTCAAAATCGAGCAGAAGCTCAAACAAAAGACACGACAATTTGGGCCTAGGAACCCCTCACAACAAAATCCAGGAAAGGGCAGCCCCAACCCACAAAACAAAGGACAAAGGAAAGATGGATAGTATCAGGAAAACCATTCCAATGTGCAAGCAAAGAAGGAAATTGAAAAGAGAAAGAAAGATACCGGGAGGTGATGCGACTTCCATAAAAGCCCTTGGCATAAGACTACTGACTTCCGCTCAAAGCAGTCGCTGGTGGCCAAAGTGAAAGCCTATGAATTAGATGTGGGTTCTGAATCTAAGTCAGAACCAAAAATGGGAAGAAAGATCATTGACATGGAACCTAGTGCCACTGCTGCTACCACCGAGCTTCGTCCTGCTGAACCAGACGAGCCAAAAGAAGGAGAGCACCTCTTCCATTCACAGATGTGGGTAAAAGGCACCCTGTTGCACTTCATTGTTGATAGAGGTATCCAAAAGAACCTCATCTCAAAACAGGTCATCAAGTAACTGGGCATGCCGAAAATGCCTCACTCACAACCCTACACCATTGGATGGCTCCACCAAGGAAGTGATCTTCGCATCAGATAACAGTGTTGACTATTGTATGACATCAATCCCTTCAAAGATGAGGTATTGTGTGATGTTTCTCCTCTCTAAGTTTGTAATTTTATTTTGGTCCAACCTTATTTATGGAAACTTCATTTTGTATATGAGTCTAGGCCTCGTAGTGTTATTATTACTTTGAACAGGAAATTGTATAGGATACCCAAGGTAGTCCTCCTAGTGCTATTTCCTTGATCTCCACCAAGCAATGAAGGAAGGTCATCTCTCAGACTAGGAAATTTGTCTTCTTTGTGATTCTCTCTCAGAGTGAGTGAAAGATCATAGCCACATCTAGGGCGTTCATGACCAATCTCTCTACACAACAAAAGTAAGTGGATAAGGTCATAGAAGAATACTCAGATATCTTCTCCTCTCCTACTGAGGTACCTTTGCACTGCTAGGTCAAGCATCCCATCGATCTGACCCCAGGCCCATCGCTATCCAATGGGCCAATATACTGCCACTCTCTTTCATAAAATGAGGAGATCAAGAGGAAAATCCAAGAACTGCTCCACAAGGGGCACATACATCCTAGCTCATCACCTTGTGGGAGCCCAATCATGCTGGTGCAGAAGAAAGACGGGACCTGACGACTTTGCATTGATTACTGGGCTCTGAATAAAATCACAGTCTAAAACCAATACCCAATTCCCCAAATCGACGACCTCCTTGATCATCTCATAGAGGATAAATACTTCAGGAATATTGATCTAAAGTTTGGCTACCACCAGGTCCCAATAGAACAGACAAATGTATGGAAGATTGCCTTTAAGTCAAAAGAAGGTATTTTTGAATGGCTGGTCATGCCCTATGGTTTGAAAAATGCTCCAAATTTTTCTATGAGGATGATGGATGATATCCTATGACCTTTCACCAATAATTTTTTAGTGGTGTATCTGGATGACATCCTCATCTACAACAAGACTTGGGCGGAACACTTGCAGCATATTCAACAGGTTCTGCATACCCTGCGGTAACAAAAACTATATGCAAACTTGGAAAAATTCTCCTTTGACATAGACAAGGTCCATTACTTAGGCTACATCGTTGATCCACATGGTGTGCATATGGATCCAACCAAGATCCAGGTCATCCATGACTGGCCAACCCCAACCACACTCCCTGAACTTCAGAGCTTCTTTATGTTGGGTATGTGTTATATTCTTTGCACGAGTAGTAGTGTCTGAGCATCTGTGCTGGACGCGCAAGGGGGTTGACTATGTAACCCTATAACCCCCTATATGAAAATAAAACAACAAGTGGGAGAATTTTGGGTATGTGTTATATTACTTTTCTTCCTCGGGAAACATGTCACATGCCTTGGGAAACATGTCACATATTTAGGTGGTTTTTTGGCACATGGTTTTTGCCGATGGTTTTTTATTTCTGGTTAAGAAATTAGGGTTGTGGACTAATCCAAGTCATTGGGTTAGGGTTTTGGATGTCGTTGTCTCCTATATGTATATTGTATTGGAAACAATGTAATACATATGAATGAATATAGAATATGCTGGTTTTCCCGGTTTGGGTTTCCAGGGGAAAAATCTCTATGTAATGTTGTATTTTCCATTGTATCTTTTCTATTCTTTTACTGAATATCTGTTTGCAATAGATATTGTACAAGGTTATAATTTACATTTGGTTTCATATCTTTATTGGCTTCAGGGGGGACGCCTTTGTGGTCAAGGGTTTGGATCGTGACTGTGATAACCTTTGTTACAGTGGGAGATCTGTGGTATTGATTTTTCAGGTGAAAATAAATGGCAAGCAATTCGAAGATAGAGATCGAGAAGTTTAATGGGAAAAGTTTTGAGCTGTGGAAGCTCAAGATGGAATATTTGTTGGTGGAAATATATCAGTGGATCGTGGTATATCCAGGTACTGCACCTACAAAAAATTCAACAGATGATTGGAAAAAGTTGGATCGGAAGGCAAAGAGCACAATTCGACTGTGTATCTCCAATTCAGTATTACTGAATGTGTCAGAAGAAGCTACAACCAAGGATTTATGGGAAAAGTTGGGGAATTTGTATTAGTCTAAGTCCCGAGTAAATAAACTATTCCTGAGAAAGAAGATGTATAAACTGAGGATGAGAGATGGAGACTCAGTGGTAGAGCATTTGAACACCTTCAATACCATGGTAAGTCGGTTAGTATTTGTTGAGATTAAAATTTCAGATGAAGATAAATGTATCAATTTATTGTGTTCTTTACCAGACTCTTGGGATGGTCTAGTTGTGGCCATAGGTAGTAATACAACTACCTTGAATTTTGAAGAAGTGGTCTCATCCTTGTTGTCAGAGGAGATGAGATGGAAGAATATGGAAGGACAAAGAACAGACGCATTATTTGCAAGAGGACGTTACCAGGAAAGGAATATATCTAATTTCTCAAGTGGGAGATCTAAGTCTAAGGGTAGATCTAAATATCCCAGAAAGTTTGTAAGGGTATGTTGGAAATGTGGAAAAGAATGGCACTATAAGAAGCTGTGTAGATCCAAGGTTGAGAAAAAGAAGGGATCTGAAGAATCTCATTCTACAGAAGAAAATACCTCCAAGGAAGAAGGAGGGGATGTGTACTTGGCTTCTTCAAGCACACATGTATATCATGAGGCATGGTTGGTTGAATCTGGTGCATCCTTTCATATGACTCCCCACAGGGAGTGGTTCTGTGAATTTGAAAGGTATGATGTACGTAATGTTTTCTTAGGTGATGATTCGACAATTAAAATCATAGGATGAGGAAGAGTCAAGTTGAGGCTCGTAGATGGAAGGATTAGAACACTACCTGGTGTTCTGCACATCCCAGGTTTGGCCATAAATTTGATTTCTGTAAGTAAAATGGACTTTGCAGGGGTAAAAAAAAATATTTGAAAAGGAAACCTACAGAATGGTTCGAGGAGAAATGGTGTTGTTGAAAGGAGTTCGGTTTGGAACTTTGTATAAGCTGGAAGCAAGCACTATTAGTGATGGGTGTAATAGTTCCATTATTCCTGATATTGGAGTTGACGAAGAAATAACTCCTACAGTCTCTGGAGAAAAAGCTATTTTGTGGCATCAAAGACTGGGCATATCAGAGAGAAGGGTCTTCAACTACTACATGGTAAAGGTATGGTTGAAGGTATGTCTAACTGATCTCTAGATTTTGATTTTTGTGAACATTGTATATATGGGAAGAAGAATCGGGTAAGATTCCCCTCTAGTGCAAATAGGGCAGAAGGAATCTTACAGCTAGTTCATAGGGATGTTTTTGGACCTGTGTCGGTCCTATCATTGGGAAAATATGTGTACTACGTCTCATTTATAGATGAATTCTTGAGGAATACTTGGATATATTTTCTCAGGAATAAATCTGAAGTCTTTGACAGGTTTAAAGATTTTAAGGCTCTTGTTGAGAATCAAACAGAGAAAAGAAGTAAGGTGCTAAGGACAGATAATGGCGGAGAGTTCTACGGGAATGAATTTGAAGAATTATGTAAGAAGTGCGGTATAGAAAGGCAGAAGACTACTCCATATACAAATCAATAGAATGGAGTTGTAGAAAGGATGAACATGGCACTGATGGAAAAAGCAAGGTGCATGCTCAGTGGTGCTGGGCTAGGGAAATAATTGTGGGCAGAGGCAGTGGGTACTGCATGTTACCTGGTCAACAAATCAACCTCATCAGCGTTGAATGAAAAGATTCCACAAGAGGTATGGACTGGTAAGGAACCTTCTCTCACACATCTCAAGGTATTTGGCTGTGATGCATATGTTCATGTTCCAAAGGAAAACTGGAGTAAGCTAGATAAGAAGGCCGAAAAGTGTATCTTTATTGGATACAAAGATGGTCTCAAAGGTTATAATCTTTGGAACCCAAAAAATAAGAAGGTAAAGTATCGATGAGATGTGGTATTTAGAGAAATGAAGGATGTTGTTAAACAGGAAGTCCTACCAATTAAGGAAGAACCAGAGAAAATAGATTTTGATTTAAAAGATGATGAGTTAGACTCTACAGAAGAGCAATAAATAGAAGAAGAAGATCCTCATACTCTAGGATTGAGGATATCGGATCGAGAAAGAAGGCTACCAGAAAGGTATACTCCATCTGATTTCCATTCAAATTTTTCTTTTCCTATTACTGATGATGATCCTAGAACTGTTAGGGAGGCAGTGGATTCAGAGGATGAAAATCTATGGAAAAGGTCCATGAATGAAGAAATGGCATCTTTGGATAAGAATGAGGCTTGGGATCTAGTGGATTTTCCAACTAGAAGAAATCCCATTGGAAACAAATGGGTATTTAAAAAGAAGTTGAATGTAGAAGGAAAAGTGGTGAAATACAAAGCTCGGTTAGTAGCAAAGGGTTATTCCCAGGTTGAGGGAATTGATTTTGGTGAGATTTTTTCTCCTGTTGCCAAGTTAACCTCCATAATATTTCTATTATCTGTTGCTGCTGCATTCGATTTTGAAATAGAAAAAAAGGATGTGAAGACAAAATTCTTACATGGGTATCTGGAAGAAGAAATCTATATGAAGCAACCAGAAGGTTATGTTGTGAAGGGAAAGAAGGAGCTGGTATGCAAGCTGAAAAATTCCCTCTATGGTTTAAAACAATCACCAAGGATGTGGTATCAAAAATTTTATACTTATATGTTGGGACTTGTCTTCACAAGAAGCAAAGAGGATCACTGTGTGTATTTTAAATTGATTGGTGATCATTTGATTTATTTGGTCTTGTATGCGGATGACATGTTGTTGATAGGAAACAACAAGGAGATTATCCAGGATGTGAAAACTCAGTTGTCCTCTAAATTTGACATGAATGATCTCGGTGCTTCAAATTTCATTTTGGGCATGGAAATTAAAGGAGATCGGGAAAGGAGGAAACTATGGTTAAATCAAAGAAAATATGTTGAGACAATATTGCAGAGGTTTAATATGTAGGAATGTAAACCGGTCAAGGTTCCTATTTCTGTTGGTGTAAAGTTATTTGAGGATCAGTGTCCCAAGACAAATGAAGAGGAGGAGGACATGTCTCGTGTTACATATGCGAGTGACGTTGGCAGTTTGATGTATGCAATGGTTTGTACTTGACCGAACATTGCACATGCAGTGGGAGTTTTGAGCAGGTATATGTCAAAACTAGGGAAGGAGCATTGGATGAGAGTAAAAAGGGGTTTTAGGTATTTGTGTGGTGTTGCTAGCTCTGAATTGTGCTACGAAGGAAGACCAGGATTGGACAAAGTGGTTGATATACATGGCTTTGTGGATGCAGACTGGGCTGGAGATCTGGATCGTAGGAGATCTACAAGTGGGCATGTGTTTCACCTATTTGGAGGAGAAATAAGTTGGATGAGAAAAAGACAGGCTGTAGTGGCACTTTCAACTACAGAAGATGAATACATGGAAGCCACTCATGCAAGTAAGGAAGTAGTGTGGTTACAATGATTGTGTTCATGTATTGGGTTGGTACAACTAGCTGTAAGGATAGATTGTGACAGTGAGAGTGCAATTTTTCTGGCGAAGAACCCAATTCATCATTCAAAGAGAAAGCATATTGATATTCAATATCACTTTGTGAGAGACATGGGTGAAGAAAATAAAGTATTGTTGATGAAGGTGGACACTTTGAAGAATGTTGCAGATTCATTAACAAAATCTGTGAGCACTAAGAAGTTCTCTTGGTGTAGAGGATCCATGGGCATTGCTGCCATGGATTGTTGACTATGTAACCCTATAACACCCTGTATACAAAGAAAACAACAAGTGGGAGAATGTTGGGTATGTGTTATATTATTTTTCTACCTCGGGAAATGTGTCATGTGCCTCAGGAAATGTGCCACATATTTAGGTGGTTTTTTGGCACATGGTTTTTGCCGATGGTTTTCTATTTTCGGTTAAGGAATTAGGGTTGTGGACTAATCCAAGTCATTGGGTTAGGGTTTTGGATGCCGCTGGCTCCTATATGTATATTGTATTGTAAACAATGTAATACATATGAATGAATATAGAATATGTTGGTTTTCCTGGTTTGGGTTTCTAGGGGAAGAATATCTGTGTAATGTTTGTATTTTCCATTACATCTTTTCTATTCTTTTACTGAATATCTGTTTGCAACAAATATTGTACAAGGTTAGAATTTACACTCAAGCCTCGCCAATTTATATCATAGGTTCATGTTGGGATTCTCTCATATCGCATGGGACCTCAACCAAATAACCAGGGGTGGTGATAAGGAAAACATTGTGCGGGGCATATCCCAACAACAAGCCTTCGATGAATTGAAGAAGCATTTGTGCTCATCCCCGTTACTTTCATTACCAGACATGGAACATCCCTTTGATATTGAGACAGATGCTTTAGACTATGTTGTGGGCGGCGTTCTCACTCAACATGACCACCCCGTTGCATATCATAGTGAGACACTATCAGATGTTGTCCGTAAGTACCCTATTTACAACAAATAAATTTACTCCATTGTGCAAGCCTACCACCAGTGGAGACATTACATTCTTGGGAAGGAGACAATCATCCACACTGATTACAAGCCACTACAATTCATGTAGGCCCAAGGAAAATTGTAGAATGACTGCCATTAGAAGTGGTCAACATACTTACAGCAGTTCCACCTCAACATTACGTATAAAACAGGAAGTACCAACCGAGTTGCTAACTGCCTTAGCCGATCTCCAGTCGTGACACTCACCATGGTGCTAGACTCTTGCGACCACGAGACCTATGGATGGCCTCACCTCTATGAGACAGACCCTAACTTCTCCACCACCTACCAAGTGTTAGGTGAAAAATCAGTGGTCACTAATTTCCATCTTTAGGACGGGTTGTTGTGCTATCTGGGCCATCTCCACGTTCCATTAAGTGAGTGCGCAAAGCTGATTTGGGAATCTATTGGCCCTTGACCAAGTTTTGGGAGTTTCTTTGTCATGTTGACCTATTTTGGGACCTCGACAACCTGTTGAAGGAGGAACACAATTTGAAGCGGAGATCATAGGATCTCAACCCCCTTCTTGGGTTTTTGGGAATATTTAACAGGAATGGGATGTCAGCCCATGGGTTTACCCATGTTTAGGCTTGTTTTGTAATATATAAATAGATGCCTAGGCTAGATAGAAGTAGTAGTGAATCTATGTGATAGAGGCCAGTGTGCTAAGTGAAAAAGGAATGGCTAAGTGTTAGATCTATGTGATCAAAGGATTGTAAGTTCTCTATGCATATTGTGTAAGACTTGTAGAGCTGAGTGCAAGTCCCTGTGAAATACTGTAGAAGGCTTTGTGATGTAACGCAAGGAAGAAGGATCTAGCGAGATGCACAAATCTTTTGTCCTATGCGGAGTAAGGGTTTTGAGGCTCTATGCTTGTAACCAATTGAATGAAGACAATAAAGAACAAGAGTTGGTGGGCGTAGCCCCAGGGTGGGGGTGAACCACATAAACCCTGTGTGATGTGCTTTGTGCTTTGTCTTGATGTATTTACATATTATATGCAAAATGATCTAATATGTTTAGATAGATCTATTCATGCTTGGTGGTTATTGTATGTTATAATGTTAGATCTGATCTAGATATTCATGCTTAGTGCTTGATATGCTCATTCTGATCCATTTGTATATGCTAAGTGCTTGAATATTATAGATTAGTGTGAATGCTGTGAAGCTCTGTCATATACATGAAGTGGTTATTAACTATATATCAAGGAACTAATAGTGCTAAGTGATTTATTAAGTGTTCTAATCACAGATCTATGTCCCAGCTAAGGTTGTAGACACTTGAGTCCTACAACCACCCCTGCTAATACCTCGGGTGACAATTCATCTTCTTTGCAGGTGTTGCCGAAAGGGACAATAGTTAGGGTTTTGTTGGTGTGTTGTTGTAGCGTTGAACCTTGGGTCTGCCCCTGTGCCAAAAAATGGTTCCGTTGCCAGGACCTGCAACTGTGATTGCTAGGAACTAAGAAAGAAGAAGCTATGTGCAAAGATTCATCCTAAAATTGTGAAAGCTCTGTGTGTAGATCCGTTCCCTAGTGCATAGTATTCTACTTGGCTTATAAATATCTATGCTAAAGAAAGAAGATCAGATCTGAAAGAAAGAAGCTTGATCCAAAGAAAATAAGATTAGATATGAAGGAAAGAAGCAAGATCTGAATGCTTGGGACTCTAATAAAGGTAAACGTGGAAATTTCTAACTAAAAGAGGTAAGATATGCAAGATCTGTGCTCTGATAAAGGTAAGAATAGTTAAAAGTTTTAAGATATGGAAGCTTTGTGCCCTATAGAAGTAAGATAAGTGGAAATTTTTGTTTCTAGAATATGGATCTAGGTCTATTTAATAGAGTCTGTCCTAGTTTGAAAGCTAGCTCATTAATATATGAAAGAATATTTGATATGAGTAGATATGATAAGAATAGTGAAAGATATGTTATACCTATGCAAATAAAGAATGTTCAGACTAACAAATGGATGTAGGATCCTTGAAATAATTTGTTGTAGGTTATCTCCCATGATCCTAGTGCACAGTACAGAAGAAGATGGGGATCATTTAAAAGGAAGAGAGGATTAACCCTTTGTTACAGTTGCAGAAGGCCGAGACATATTGCTAAGGAATTCCCTGGTGGAAGACCTAGTTGTCTTTGTTGTAAATCTCTAGACCATGATGTATTGGATTGCCCTAGAATGATTGCTAATCTTGAAAGAATGAACCTGAATCAAGAAAACCCTAAGGAAAATCAAAAACCTACGGATGAACCTCATAAAGAATCAAATAAAGCATTGATACATATGAAAGAACCCATGAATGGCCACCGACATGTCATATTATCAGAGATCTTCAAAGAAAAGGAATGCATCGAAGCAAGAATAGGAGACTTTGACATTGAATGTGTTCTGGATGAGGAAACACCGATGAATATTATGCCAGAGATAACTTGGGAAGATATAGGAAGGCCTACTATGATCCCTTCACTAGGAAGAATAAGTTTATTAAGAGGAAATCTAGTAAACCTATGTGGAAGGCTCGCTCAGATACCTATGATTGTCAATGGAACTTCGACAAAGAAGATTTTGAGATTATTAAATTTGTTGAAGACAGTGCCCCATTTACCATGCTAATAGGAAAACCTTGGATTGATAGATACCAAGCCAGACAAAAGGAAGAAGAAGAAGTTTTGGAATAGAAGAAGCAAGAATTAAAAGACTGTATGACCAGAAGGATCGCACACTTGATTGAGGAATAGGAGAGCAGATCACATATATTTAATACTAGCAACCCATATGTCAAAGCTAAGAGAACACTAGAGGATACTCAGAAGATTGAGTTACATATCCTAGACAAAGAATAAGTATTATACAGGAACACTAGGAAAGAATTTCAACAACGCGAGGTAACTAAGACCAAAGAAGAAAAGAATCAGAATGAGAAAAGAATTATCGATACAAAGTTCACTGGAAAGAAGGCTAAAAAGTTAATAAAGAAGAGGGCTAATACTGAAAGGTTACAGGAGGTTCTATAGGAGACCTCGCAGAAAGAAAAATTGCAGAATAGGAGCTTCGCCGAGATATCAGAACAGTGACACATGTCACTTCTCCATGAAGAAGCAATATAGTCGTTGGGGCCGACATATCCATTCAAATTCCGCTCTGAACGGAAATAAAAGAAATAAAGGTTCATCATCTGACCATTAGATTGCACCATAACAGATCAAATAGAATTTAATGGAGGCTCATACCCATTTCAAGCCAACCGTTGTCGAATTACCTATTTAGCTCGTCACACCATGCACCGAGAAAACTTTTTCCACTCGAGAATTTGAGCCCACATAAGGCTAAAAAGTTAATAAAGAAGAGGGCTAATACTGAAAGGTTACAGGAGGTTCTATAGGAGACCTCGCAGAAAGAAAAATTGCAGAATAGGAGCTTCGCCGAGATATCAGAACAGTGACACATGGCACTTCTCCATGAAGAAGCAATATAGTCGTTGGGGCCGACATATCCATTCAAATTCCGCTCTGAATGGAAATAAAAGAAATAAAGGTTCATCATCTGACCATTAGATTGCACCATAACAGATCAAATAGAAGTTAATGGAGGCTCATACCCATTTCAAGCCAACCGTTTTCGAATTACCTATTTAGCTCGTCATGCCATGCACCGAGAAAACTTTTTCCACTCGAGAATTTGAGCCCACAGACTAAGCCGAGTTTATACAGTGCTCATTGTTCTCTCGTTCTCTATCTCATTACTGTGTCTGATTTGTTCTCCGATCCCGTGAATTGTTTACCCCGAGTGTGTATGTTGGAAGCATTGAGCGCTGTAGAGAAAGCCGCTGAGGAAGTTTTGATCGACTTGATGACAAAGAGAGTCATGTCAGAGAGAGGAGTGTCTACAAGTGTACAAGCATCTTCAATGAGAGGAATGCAGGCCTCTTTGTCCACTGCTCAAGCCAGACCATCCCGGCCAGCTGATGAGAAATGAACGAAGCACAAATATGATATCGCGAATGCTAAGTTGATTCTGAGAATTCTACCTACTTATCTACCACCTCTGAGAGGCGTAATAGACTGAGACAGTGTGCCCCGAGATTTTGAATATGAATTGGTCACTGCGTACCTTTCGAAAGGGATATGTGCAGTGTGCAAAGATCAGGATAAGATCACATCGTTGAAGTTAGTGACTTCAACCTTGGTGACAGGAAAGTGTACAATATGCTAGCCCCATACAAGTATCTTACTAGAACCAAGGGAAAGAATTCAAAGATCGTTCCCCAACAGTGGACCATGAACGTTGCACAGTCCATAATACTTAATGTAATGATGATTCCTCACTTTGAGAGGCATCAAGAAGTGAACGTGTGCGTCAAGTTGTTGTTGTCCTGCTATCATGGAGGATACTTATGGTTGAACCACCGCATCAAAGTGGATCTAAATTTGATCAATCGGATCACATGGCTTAGCATGCAAGGCCCTGACCCACAAGATTTCTACCTCGGAAAGAATGCAGATCATGCTCTTGCCCAGAGAATAAAGGATACTTATGACGATGTAGAGAAGGGAAATTGAGGCTACAAGGTAGCCTCTATTCATAGTGACGCAGTGCGCCTTGCCTGTCAGCTGATTGCAGGCAAGCTAGTTCACAAGAATCGACCGACCCGAGTAACTGGATTCGTAGTCGAACTCATAGGGAAGTGCACGGAGGGAATATAGATGAATTGGGTGAAGTACCTCGTGAACCAACTGGAACTAGATTACAGGGAAGCACAGGATTAGGGATACAAATTCCACTTTAGCTGGCTTCTTATCTTGATCACTTTCATTGCATGGGAGATGCTGGAAGGTGTGACCTTCCTAGACATCGATCCATTTGAACCTCTGGTCGTGAAGTTCAGTACGTTGTGGTACTCCATCAACATGAACAAGAAGTTGCAATCAAATGTCGTCTTCCACATGTATTATAACCAGTTGAAGGTAGCCATACAGGACATGCCTCGCATAACCCCGAACACACTTCACAGGTTTAGAACCTTAATGAAATTCAGTGTGGACCACCATTTCATCTATATCATAGCGTGCGTTGATGAGCATAAACAACAGCTACATTCATACTACAAGTTAACAGAGGATGACTTGGAGGAGATTACCAAGGAATGGTTGGTGAACCTCCTTGTTTCAAAGGACCATGCGAAGATGTCCGATATTGACAGCCCCGAAACTGCGTTGGATACAGTCGAACCTAGCAAGATAAAGAAGACTGAAGAGGCCCATGATTTAGACAATGCATCTGTGAAGACCGCATCCATATCAGTAGAGTAAGGAGGTGATGGCACAGAAGTCAAACAGAATAAAGGCAAGGTTATACCACCAAGAGACGAGGAGGATCCCTCAAAGAAAAGGAAGGTTTCCCCTACGAAACCTTCTTCAAGGAAGAAAATGAAAGCAACCAGAACCAAATTCAAGACTACCCTCACCTTAGATGAATTTTACTTCATCGTCGCAACACTGAATGATGCTTCACTAGAGATAGAAACTAAGCAAGAAGCTAAGAAGGAGGAGGTATTCAGTCGGATTAAGGATGAACTTCGAGGAGTGCAGCAAACACTATAGTCCAGCCACACGGTATCCACTACGCCCTTGATAGTTGGAACACTAGAACTAGGTGATGAGCCTACTCAATTACACTGCATCGCTAATATAGTTGAAGCTCACCTTCGATGAGCTCAAGGAGAGACAACATGAGACACCTAGGCTTTAGCGCAAGTACATAAAGACCTTGAGGACCAATGAAGTGTTGCATAAAAGGAAAAGCTTTCTCTACAAGTGAAATGGGATGAAGAAAAAGTAGATCTACAACAAAGCAAGGAACAATTGATCGCTAAGAAACTTGAAGTTAAGGAAAGGGCAACATAGAAATTCGCTCTGTGACAATAATAGAAGTACAGATCGAGGAACAAGTTCCACAACAGGTGGCACAACTAGAAGAGGTAATCCAGAAGCTACAACAATGCATCGCTGACTTAGAGCTCTGCGTAGTACCTGAAACCCCACATGAGATAATGAACCAAAGAGAAGCAGCTTCCCACAACAAAGTTGACAGATTAAAATCTCTTGCCTTGGAGTGCAAGCAGATCAGTAACCGCAATTCCTAGACCTATGAAAATCTCACTGAAAATCCAAAATTGCAGACACTGGAGTCACAACTCCAAGAAGTGAAGAAGAACATAGATACACTATAGGTGTAGCTGAAGGCCCTGTTAGCTGTACAAAGGATGAAGAGATCTCAATAACAATGCACAACTCAACATCAGATCCATATGATTCAAAGAAAAGTGATGGAAGTCACTCAATGAATTCAACCTATGTATGTTGTTTACAGAGGTTGAGAGCCAAGGATCAGATCTAGAATAGGTCATCCTCACAGCAGAACAATGCCTAGAAGGGCCAGTAAATGACTCAGTGATCCAAGAGTTCACCAAAGAAGAGGATACAACAAAGCAACAAGTCAAAGCAGCTCGAGCCAAGATTGAGGTGTTTAAGGTAGAACTACTCAGACCTGAGTGACTCGAGACGAGTCACGGGTGAGTGTTGGGGGCCTGTTGGCCCTTGACCAAGTTTTGGGATTTTCTTGGTCATGTTGACCTATTTTGGGACTTCAATAGCCTGTCGAAGGAGGAGCACAAGTCGAAGTGGAGATCACGGGATCTCAGCCCCCTTTTTGGGTTTTTGGGAATATGTAATGAGAATGGGATGTCGGCCCATGGGTTTACCCATGTTTAGGCCTATTTTGTAATATATAAATAGATGCCTGGGCTAGATAGAAGTAGTAGTGCATCTATGTGATAGAGGCCAGTGTGCTAAGTGCAAAAGGAATGGATAAGTGATATATGTATGTGATCAAAGGATTGTAAGTGCTCTATGCATACTATGTAATACTTTTAGAGCTGAGTGCAAGTCCCTGTGAAAGACTGTAGAAGGCTTTGTGTTGTAACACAAGGAAGAAGGATCTAGCGATCTGTACAGATCTTCTGTCCTGTGCGGAGTAAGTTTTTTGAGGCTCTATGCTTGTAACTGATTGACTGAAGACAATAAAGAACAAGAGTTGGTGGAGATAGCCCCAGGGTGGGGGTGAACCACATAAACCTTGTGTGATGTGCTTTGTGCTTTGTCTTGATGTATTTACATATTATATGTGAAATGATCTGATATGTTTAGATAGATCTATTCATGCTTGGTGCTTATTGCATGTTAGAATGTTAGATCTGATCTAGATATTCATACTTAGTGCTTGATATGCTCATTCTGATCCATTTGTATACGCTAAGTGCTTGAATATTGTAGATTAGTGTGAATACCGTGAAGCTCTTTCGTATAGGCGAAGTGGTTATTAACTATATATCGAGGAACTAACGGTGTTAAGTGATTTATTAAGTGTTCTAATCAAAGATTTATGTCCCAGCTAAGGTTGTAGACACTTGAGTCCCACAACCACCCCTGCCACTACCTCGGGTGAGACTTCATCTTCTTCGCAGGTGTTTCCGAAAGGACCAATAGTTAGGGTTTTGTTGGTGCATTGTTATAGTGTTGAACCCTGGGTCTGCCCCTATGCCAACAAAATCTCACTACAGTCAAGTGGCAGGACACTTTAGCATCAAAAATATAGTGGCAGTGCTGCAGAAACATTTATACTGGCTGAAACTTCGACAGGATGTCATAAAGTATATAGGTCCTGTTCCACCTGCGCTATTGCCAAACCAACCACTAAGAAATAGGGCCTCTACACCCCTCTTCCTACTCCTAACAAGCCATGGGAATCCATCTCAATTGACTACATGTCGGGCCTCCCATCCACCAAGAGGGGAAATGACTGTGTTTTTCTGGTTGTTTATCGCTTTTCCAAGATGACGATTCTAGCCGCCTGGAAGAAGAACATCACAACAGAAGCCACTACCAATCTCTTCTTTGAATGAGTATGGGTACATTTTGGGATCCCAGAAACCATTATCTCATACTGTGACAGTCAGTTCCTCAGCTCATTCTGGTCAAGCCTCTGGTCACTGCTAGATACCAAGCTCACCAAATCCACTGCCTTCCACCCCCAGACAGATGGCCAAACTGAGGTCATCAATCAGATGGTAGTACATATCCTACGTATGTACAATTCAAAACACCCCCACACATGGGATGAGATTCTTCCCTATGTTCAACATAGATATAATCAAGCCCTGTAGAGATCAACTGGCCATAACCCCTTTTAGGTGGGGTTGGGATTCCATCCATTGGGCCCCATGGATGTTGTAATACCCCTGGCGACCACCTCGGCCAACTCGTCCCCTACTCCACCAGAAACTGGCAAAGCCACCTGGTTCATTGAGTGGATCCACCACATTTGCCAACAAGTTAAGGATATTCTATTGAAGTCTAATGCCAAGTACAAGAAATGCCATGATCAACATTGGGTGCCACATAAGTTTCAGGTGGGCGACAAAGTTTGGTTGCATTTGCAGAAAGAATTCCTTACAGGTCCCCATCGAAATCTTTGCCCACTCTATTATGGGTTGTAAACCATCACCAAAGTTGTGGGTGACAATGATTTTGAGCTCAACATTCCCCCCTTCCTTGGTCTGCATCCAGTCTTCAACGTGGCTCTCCTTTGACCATATTTCCCACCATTATTGGACACCTCAGATATAATAGAGTAGTTGACACCAAAAGAGCTCAACCATGAATGCATCTAATGATCATATTATGGACACACAGTTCAAGGGAACTCGATAACAAAGGATCCAACTTTATTGAGTCGTCAAAGTAGGGCAGCTCCTACACCAAGGCAAGTGGCTCATCCGAGGCCAAATTCAACAAAACTTTCCTGATCTGATGGTGGAACTCAATGCAATGGAGACGATTTCTTCCTAATGAGGGAGGATTGATCCATGTGGATATCGGTGACCACCCACCTATTCCACTGGCTCGAAAAATAGTTTTCCACCTTGGCAGTTTTTCGGGTTCCAAACTTCTGGGGCTATTTTGAGGCCCTAAACGACATTTTTGGGGGATTTGTGATCCAGGTGGATATCGGTGGCCACCCACCTTTTCCAAATGGCTCAAAACAGTTTTCTGGCCATTTTGGAAATTTACTATTTTTAGCAGGTTTTAACTTCCGGGGCCATTTTGAGGGCCTAAATGAAGTTTTTTCGCGATCTAGGTTCTCAATGATAGTCGAAGTCATGATTGAGGCCCCAAAATGAATCTCCTCGATGATACCTTTCCAACGAGCTATCACACGCCTAAAACGGAGATCGTATGCAAAAGTTACGACCCCGGGAAGTTGATGCACCAACTTACCCAAACGGGGCCCACATGACTTTTGGCGCTTCATCTCCTAGGGTTAGGTTTTTGGATGTCTAGGACTTTTGGCATTCCCGTCTATTGTAAAAAGGCCTTCCGAGCCTCATTGTAATCATCTTCTTGCGAATGCGAGTAGCCGTCTGTTGGCGTTCGGAAGTCACTCCTAGATTGCTAGCAGGAGCAGAGCCCGAAGCCCATCAGAATTAATGTCACGGTTTATTTTAAGGGGTGATCAAATGGAGGAAGACTCCGAACAACATAGATCCAACTTCAAAAACCAGATCAGGAACGCATGACAGAGTGAGGTCTTGATAAACTCCAAGCAGTGAGTTGTAGTAAAAGCGAGTAGGTGGAAGATTTATGCAAGAAGAGCGCAATGATCTATTACAGACATCCGGTATGCAACAGATTAAAGAAGAAATGAGCTCAAA
>ML798122.1:0-12802 GCA_009831015.1 Picea engelmannii
CGACCGATGATTGGATCGGATCAACCAATGGTGGACTTGGATAGACCACTTTAGCACTCTTCAGAGGAAGAGTGGGACTGACCGAGGAAGGGACTGGATCAGTCACTTTGACATTCTGCAATGGAGGAATGGGATCAACCGATGGTGAAACTGCATCGACCACTTTGGTATTCTTCAAAGAAAGAGTGGGACTGACCGAGGAAGGGACTGGATTAGTCACTTTGACATTCCGCAATGGAGGAATGGGATCGACCGATGGTGAAACTAGATCGACCACTTGAGTTTCATTCTCCAAGGGAAGAATGGGGTCGATGGGTGGAAACGGATCGACCTCTTTGGTGTCACTCTCTAACGGGAGATTGGGATCGACCGAGGATGAAAATAGATTGACCACTTTGGTGTCACTCTTTTGATGAAGAGTGGGGCTGATCGATGACGGAATTGGATCAACTACTTGGGTTTGTGGTTCAATCGAGGAGGAAACTAGATTGACCACCTAATCAACTGGATTGATCGGGGATGGAACCAGATTGACCAATCCATCAACCAATGATGGGTCAGAGGAAAGCTTACAATAACCTTTTGGAAGTTGAAGTTTTTCCAAAAGTGAAGAAGCCTCGTCCATACGAGGACAAAGGTGAGAGTAATGATTACCTTTACATAACATGCAAGGGAACTTGACAGTTTGCTTCTTCTTACCAAACTGAACATCACTAGTTGATGGGGTATCATCAACATGACCGACAGAGGCCGATGACATGGAGGACCACATTTCTAAGACCTGGGTAAGACCGGGGCAATCCCTCAGAAAGTGGTCACCCTTACAAAGGCTGCAAGGGAATTTGGGTTTTGGATTCTTCATTTTAATCTTGTTGACCTCATCAACACTCCCAATACTATTAACAGTAATTGGTTTCTTAGAGCCAACATATGATGTTGTTGGAGCAAAATGCGACACTTGCGACCTTTGTAATGACGACACTTGAGACACTATCAAAGTGAGTATTTTTTATGTGTAACACAATCTAAAACAAAATTAGCATATGCATCGAATACATAATTAGAACTTCTATGTATGTGATGATAAGTAATAAAATCAAATTGTCGTTCTAAAATTTGTACCCGTAGGAATCGTCGGAGTATAGTAGGGTCACGCACACGGTAACTGTCGTTCAACTAACATACTACTAGCTGGGAGTCTAGGCAAACTTCTAAAGAGTGAATACCATGTGAAATGGAATCTCCCAAAATCTCTATAATGGCGATATATTAGACAACAATATTCATGGATGGCCCTAGGCAAACGCCTCCTGAAGACACCAGTAGACCCTCGGGTGAGTAAATATCCCAAGCGAAGGAATCCAAGTTCTATATATGATAATTGGCTCTGTCTATGAATCCTAAGTAGACCAAATACTCTATTGACATTTTCCAACCAAGGGAAAATGCGATAAGAAAGATGAAGATAAAAACAAAGGGAAAAGATATATACACTAAAATACATTAGTATACAAAGAGTTATGCCCAAGCTTGGGGCTCAAGCGTAATATCTTTTCAAATAGAGCCAATTCCTGGGCTCAACCAACATGTTCCCTTCATAATATTCTAATTCATAGGCTCCTTTTTCTAAGACACATCGTACGATATAGGGACCGTGCCACATGGGTTTGAACTTGCTTGTCCCTAGTGGTTCTTTGGCTTGATCACATAGAAGGACCAAGTCACCCTCGGCATATTGTCGAGGACAGATAGACTTATGATATTGGACCTTGAAATGTATTTTATTCGCTTCGATAACCATAGAAGTGTCTTGATGTTTTTCATCTAGACTCTCTAGATGTACGAGGATTTGTTCGATATCAAAAGTGTCGGGTAGGAGCGCAACTGCCAATCTAAGTGATCCAGAAAGATCTTTTAAGACTATGGTTAAGTTTTAAAGCATGAGTTCGTTAACCATTTAGGAATTGAAGAAAGAGGAAGAAATTAATGATATAACATGGAATCCATAATAAGAAATGCATATCTGAAAGTAAGCATAAAGAATCAGCAAACCATAATAGAAAAGTTGTTAACAGAGTTCGGCAAGATTGCCTACATCTCTGGGCCTTTGTCTCACTAGGTGAGGCTTTCTTATTTCTCTTCAATGCTTCAAAAGAACATCAGAAAAGTGTCAATTGGATTAAAAGATGGTCTGGATTTTTTCTTCTTGACCTCAAGAACCCAACACAACTAACGACACTGAAAACGGTTGAGTGAAGCTCTCGGAATTGGCCCACAAAGTTCCTCTCCTCAATGGCTTCCCTGCATAAAAATGACTTTGGCTTCACAATTCTACAACATTTCTCTTCTATTGAACTTGTTCAAATATTTCAAGAACCCTTGGTTTATATATATTTGGAGTGGGCATCATTCTCCCAACTTCCTCCCAAGATATGGCCTCAAATCAGGCTCTAGATATCCCAACAATGGCCAAAATCCTCCAAAAACAGGCTGAAAATCCAAAAAAATTATATAATATGGTCAAAAGAACCCCAAATTTGGGAAAATATTGGGTGCAGCCCCCGATTCTCGGGCTCCTAGTCACATGCGAATGGTACATGTGGCCATAGGTTGGGCGCACCCTGGTCTTAGCCCCTGGTCTTGATGCATTGGTTGTATGGGTATGGCCATGTGGCCAAGTCCTTAGCCTCCACACCTACAACGGTTAAGCCCCTGAATGCGTAGCCCTTGGTAAGTCAGGGCTGGCCCTCACTGACAGAGTCCTACTCCAAACCTCACCACATGTCAACTTTTAAACAAGTTCGATGGCTTTTTTAAACAAGATCCACATTAGCCCGAACGGTCCGCCTGCTTTCACGAAGACTCTAGCGCCCACAGAGGTCACGGGTTCGAATCTCTGAAAGGTTATAACAATTTGTTTAGTCAACATAGGAAAAATCTTGGGTGCCATGTGGCACCCTATGATTGGGCCATGTTTCACCTCGGGATTGGTCTGTACTGTCCAGTCACCAGCACAGTCAATGTACAGTCAACAAGTCAAGCCATCATCATATAGCGTAGTCAGCTGCCACATCAGCTTCCGTACAACCTAGTCACCTGTCATACATCCATGTGTCATGTCACGTCACATCCATACTACACAGTCACCCTACCACATCAACATCATTACTGTTGGAACACATTTATTTTTTTATATACTCTAGGTTCAAAGGTTGGAGCCACCCTAGTTTCCAAATAAGTAAGAGGTTATACTTACTTCTAATCACGCGTGAAATGGAAATAAGGCTTTAGTTCTAATCACCATTATCAAACCTCTAAGAAGGGACTATCATATGTTATTACCTCGCGCTCTCGCGTTTCAGGAGTTACTCATCGAACAGTTTCTGAACCTCCGAGATGCGAAGTTGCGAAGGCCTTTCAAGTTACTCGGGTTAATATCATGAGTAATCATTTTAACTATAGTTAGACTTTATCGCAATTTCACAACTCGATGATTCTTACCTCAAAGAACAACACCTTTGTAGCTCCAATCCCCAAAGTTGCGATATTCATTAATTAAGCATGGTTAATTAAAAGCTTAAGTCAAATCACAGTTTATAAATCAAATCGCACCATCGCGATTTCGGGCTTTTGGTTCTCAAAGGCTACAAGCAAAATCATCCGATACGGCGAGTGCCGAAAAGGGGATTAAGGAATAAAAGCATGAAATTAAAGGAGCTAAGTTGGACTAATGAAGGCCTTGAGTAACTTTTAACCATACGATCTACAGATGAAGTTTTAAAAGTTTCTTCTCTTTTCCCAAGTTACGAGTCGTCAAATATTTATGGCATTTATTTAAATTTCAGTGAGGTGATTGACTGTAATATCCCATTTATTTGTTTAAATCTTTCCATTAAATGTTTTAATCACTCTGTCGGCAAGGACTAGAACGAACTTAAGTTGTCTAAGCAGAGGGTTTTCTTTCATTATCTCAGTTTTCCTTTCTATTGTGCGCAGAGTTGTTTCACCGGGATAACTTATGTCTATGTTTTCAATTTTTATGACAGAGAATCCAATTGCAAGTTTATACATCATGGCTCCATGAAAAGCACCCAAGGCAGTCCCCAAGAGCTTAGGCCAAGGTTCAGATATTGTTTCTGATACTTCACCTTGAAGTATCAATACTATCAAGACATGGACGCACATTTCAAATGTTATGCAGCCCGAGGTGATATATTGCCCGGATGATTCCTGCGATAGCGAGGACGATGACATGTCCACCAAATACAAAATCGTTGCTTAAGCAGAGATGCACAAAATAGAAGCAAGGTCGTGGCTTCTCCCCTATTATGATATGGTTAGGTGGGCACTGGACCATGTAGACATCCTGACTAGAATGATTTTCAACGAACAGAGGGAAGCAGTTGGGTCTTTCAGACCAGAGCACTTATAGGAAATGTATAAATTGTCGCCCACACCAAACTATACCTAGAATGTTGAATTCCTAGAGGGTTTCAAAAGGAAGGAATGTGAATAGTACGAAATAAATTTATTTGATCTTATCAAAGAGTGGGTTTTGCACCCCACGAAATTCAGGGCCGACACTCATGGATTTTATTCAATATCCTCTTTAGAGCCACAATTCAAGTATGTGGCGATGATGGCCTATAGACTGTACAGGAAGGAGGACACAACTCATTTTTTCCTCCCATGGGTACTGCTCATTCATACAGTTGTTGAAGGTTTTTCTTTCGACTGGGCCAAACTGATGTTGAACAGTCTCACCAGCCGAATTACTAAATATCGAGCACAGAAAGACAGCGGGAGAGCATCTTCATTCTTTATGTTTGCCTACATCATGGACGTTATTTGTTTCATGACACCCTTCCCATTGGTGAGCCAGAGATGGACTCCATCTAATGCTGATCCTATCCATGTCTACCACTCAAAACTTTGGGAGGATAAAGCCCAAGATTTCATCTATGAGATCTTTAACTGGGTAATGGTACCGATGCATGTCCTTATCTTCGGTCATCTGCCTCCTTGGATTTTGGATAACATCACATCCAACCTGAGTAATGTAGCAGATTGGTATATAGAAGAGGAATGTTCGTACATCAGGGTTTTCGGCACCTTTGTTCCCCCACATGCCTTGTCGTTATTCTTTCTGGATAAGGTAGTATGCCACGAGATCTCTAGGCAAGCTATGCTCAAAGGGATAAGAAAAGAGATCAAGGGACTATCGAAGAAGGTATGGCCACCCTTTCCGATTCATATTGGTTCATACTCTTTATTAGATTTTGGCCATGCCAAAGTCGAGGCCATGGCCTTGGAAAAAATGAAGTTGGTGAGCATTGAGTTCAAAAGGCATGACCCTATTAGGGTTGTGAGTAATAACTTGGAAAATTGCGGCCTTAAGAGATACAAACATGAGGAGTCTCTTTATGATGAAGTCTTCTGAGGTGCGAGGTCCTACTCTGAAGTCTTGAGCTAGATTCAAGCCTTTCCACCTGGATATATGGTCGATTTCCTCAAATTTGAGGAACATCGGAAGAGTTTCCTCCCCCCAATATTACAAGGTGAAACCCCAAGGCTTATAGACTCGCAACAGGTAGGAGCCGAAGGATCAAAGAACCCAATTCCAGGCAAGGAGAAAAATCAGGAAGGGACAGAGGAAGGGGAGACCTCGGAACAGGGGGTTGAAATCCCTGATCAGAGAGAGAAAAACCCAGAGGCAGTTGCGTCAGGTGAGAAGGTAATAATTCAAGAAAAGATACCCTCACAAAACGTAGGCCACATCCCATTGATCACATCAAGTGAGCTGGCCACAAATGCTACCCCTAAACAATCATCCAAGGAAATCGGCAATCTGATTACTGTTATCACACCCTTATAGTTCACAAAGGGGAACCCTGATGTGGGATGGATTTTCAATGAAGAAATGACCCCCATTTTTGTGGAAGAGTTGCCTCCTAATGAATTTTTCTTTGATAAGAAAAGGAAGGTCATGGTGAAACAAGAATTATATTAAAGAGAGGGCATAGTGGCCAAAAGGTTTAAAGTCATGACAGATGGAAAGGGCGTGAAAGAGGAAGAATTCGCTAAGGAAATAGCAGGAACATTAGGAGCTTATGCTACTGCCAATCAGTACTCATTTGGAACTCTAAAGGCACGGTTGAAACAGAAGAACCTCTTGATCAGTAAGTTGGAGGCAAGGGTAGTTGCGGCAGAAGTGAATGTCATGGATCAGGCGAACAAAGGTTTTGAGGAGGTCGGAGCAGCCGAACAACGGGAAATCAAACAACTTAGAGCCAGGTTCGAGAAAATGCATCAGATGACCCAGATAATCCAGGCACAGGTAAGTCAACAAGAGGAATTAATACAACACTTGCAATCAAAATTGGATTCTTCCGAGAGTTGGATCATAGATATAAACATTTTCCAATCCCAAGCCACCGAGATCCAACAGAAGGTGAAAAAAACTCAGTAGGAATTGCTTGCCAAAGTGGAAATCATCCAAATTCACTTTCAGATGATGGATCAAGCACTAAAGGACATCTCTTTGAGAGAAAGAGAAGTTGGGGCGGCTCAAATTGCTTTCCAGAAAACTGTTGTAGCAACAACAAAAGAAGGAATGGTCGGTAGTGCCAGGTTATCCATCCCAAAGCAAACCAGGGGAAATATCTTACTAAAGGCATGAGAGAATAACATATCAGAGAGAAGATAAAAAGATGAAGAACTCTTGTGAAGAGATATTCAGCTGGATAAATAAAGATTTGTTGAACCTTGATAAGGAAGATAGTGTCGGGACACTGGGAAAAATTAACATAGCCAAACACCTGCTAGTTATCAAGGAGAATATTGAAAGGGAACAAGCTGAAATATCCCAACTGAGTCAGGTTGGATTTCCCCAAGTGGACAGATGGTTGGTAAAACCAAGTTTACAATTATGGTCCATCACCGCGGAAGACCGACAAGTAGGAAGATGATTTCCACAACTAGCAAAGAATTGTTACACGTTTGAGGCATACAACCAAGTAGATCCCTCCAAGTTGATAGCCCAGTTGATGGAAAGGTGTGTCAATTGCGTTGAGCAGGCGAAAGGGCAGGCTTCTAGCATTAAATGATGACAGGCGTTATTCCATTCTATTTTGGGGTACAAAGAAAGAAAGGCACTCTGCCTGCATGGACGAAGACAAAGAGCGAGGGGATGAAACACTTTGTTTCCTCATTTAAAATCAAGACTTCCAGAACAAATGGATTTTGAAATGTTTTTTAAGCTTGTATAAATATGACTTTGAGGAAAAAGAAGGGGTTTTTTCTCTTTTGCCCAATTGTAATAGAGAAAATTTTCCTTGCCAGGATTAATACAAAGTGAATTGAAGACTCAATATTCCGTGAAGATTGAGTTATGTGTTTTCCCCTGTTATTTCATACTTCATGTCATTTTTATATACATATTTGATGAATGCTTTAACTGAAATTTAGTACTACTTCTATTGTGGTGATCAGGTTTTAGTTATCTAATTATTTACAGTTTTTCCTCTGTATCAGCTATCAACAGGTACAAGACCTATCAAATTCTTAGATCTCTATATTTTATGCTTCATTAAGGTGTTTCTTTTCTTTTCCTTCTTCTGTTACAGCGTGAGATTCCTCTTAAAATGATGCCTCACATTGTCTGACAGCTTCATGTTTTCTTTCGTTTCATACTTAGTTTCAAATTTTAACTCGGTTATGGAAAACGACCTTCGATTTATTTTTTAAGCATTTAATTGGATTCACAGTATTTTTTCTCATATAATCTAAAAAAAATTGAATCAGTAACTTAAAAACAACAACCTCTTAAAATTTTGTCCCTTAAATGACAACCCCTGTTGCAAGGCAACCTCACGTAGAACCTTGCCTCTCAGACTAAACTAGCATTGCTTTAAACCTCTCTAATACCATCCTAAGAACTACAACCACCCGGGTCGAGCTCGAGCATTCGTAGGCAGCCATTGAATGGGACATAACCATTCAGGAACAAGTTTAAGTTAGACACAGACAACTTAGAAATTAGCCATAGTTCCTCTTCCAGTTGTTTGCTCCTTTCCATATCCTTACCCTTTATGGATGCCTAGACTCTATACTTCCTAGCCTTACCCAGCTATCGTTTGTACTGCCACGTTTCATCCTGCCATTGGGCCACGTCATGTACGGACTACCACGTTTCATCCGTACAGTGCCATGTGTCAAATCCGTACAGGTGCCAACTCAACCCGAAAATGTCAAATTTGAGTGACACGTGTCACCTCCTGGTGATGCCACATCATCATTATGTCATGCTAACGTCACCTGTCGTACTCTTGACGTCAGCGTTGACTTTGACTAGTTGACTTTTTGCATGTTTGGGAATTTGGTCAGAACGCGATAACTTTCGCATACAGTGTCTATTTGAGGAAAAAATTATATGGACGGAATCAACGCGACAAGATGGAAGAAATGGCGCTAGTTATGTCCAATTTTGAGAACGTTTATTTTTAGGCCTTCCTAGATCCATTTTGGATCACGCCTCCCCACTAAGACCTTTTGGTCCTCCAAAAGGGTACTAACCAGTCATCAAGTGCGGGATAGGGCACCCCACCTGTTCTCTTTCTTTAAACTCTATCCTATGCACCTATCTCATCAAGTTCAATTACAAAACAACCATGACAACTGGCATCATATTATTAGCCACTTGTACTCTTTCACATCTTATTGAAGCCACTACCATCCATGTTGAAAACATTAGCAATGATAACATCATAAATATGACTGCAAAGGAGTTAATATGTTTGTAGTACTTGCATGACATTAGCTTATCTTGAAGAAAAGTATGATTGAACTTTCATTCTACAATCATCTCATGTTCATGCTTAAGATCAATTGCTTAATTTGGCACAATTATAGGTGTGTTGCTTGCATAAGCTGCCTTCTTTATTGTTCCATTGTTTGTAGAGATTGATTTGCTTTTAAGTGATGAGCATGTACAACATATTCATTGCCTTCTTTGATTAAGTGATATTGATTATGTTCCCTGTAGAATATTTATTTACGATCATACAAATAAGGCCTGCCTAATACCATTCCACATTCATTGAGTGGCACCACATCACACGTTACCTCATCCACAAACTTTGATGAAATTGCAAATTTTAAAGTGCATTTCTTTGTTAGGTGTAATTTATGATTGTTGCTTATCCATTTGAGTGAGTAAGGTTTATGATGATTCTTAGTGTTTAATCCCAATGGTTTAACCACTTGCTCTGAAATCAAGTTAGATTGAGATCCACTATCTATCAATGTGTCAACCTTGGTATGCTTCATTATTACCATTATGTGAAACAATTTACTTCTAGAATCATATCCATCACCAATTTTACCTGTCAAACCAATTGTTGTGATTTTAGACTCATCACCCGAATCTGATCCCAAGTATGTTGGTCATGTTGTTGCTACAATTGTTTGCCTCCCTTTCCTCTCTTTGTACCATTTCTGTCTCTTCTCAGGATGCAATTTCCAGCAATGGTCATCATCATGCCCATCTTTCTTGCAATGCTTGCAAGAGAGCTTCTATTCCCTTCTTGTCACTGAATTTTCTTTCTTTCCATTCCCCTTCCTTTTGTTCTCTTTTCTTGAAGATGATTCCCCTGATACACCAAATCATGTTTTCCTTGCCTCAATGTATGTTGCTTGAACAGAAACCTCATCAAGATTAGTAGGTCCAAACATAAATACAGTGTTACAAATGTGTGCAGGTAAACCTCCTATATACTTCATAAGTGTTTCTTGGGTATGTAATGGAATGTCTAACATTAATGCCATCTTACAAAATTCATTTGTGTATTATTGTACTGTTTGTCCCTTTCTTAGTTTAAGACCTTACCATTCAATTAAAGCCTTCTCTTTATAACCCAAAGGATAAAATTGGTTTTTAAGTGCAGAAACAAAACCTTGCCATGATGGAAATACATTACCCACTTGTTGCATGCCATTTTGCAACTTGATTTGTGTTGGAAGTGGGCCAAAGCGGAAAGAAAGGCTATTTTGGGAAAGAATGCATGCACGAGGAAAGCGACAACAGGAAAGAAGAGCAGCATGCGCGCATGCATGGAAGACCTAACGACATTAGGGTTAGGGTTTTTGCAATGTATTTTAATGGCTGAAGAGCCAGAAATGTATAAATATAGATACCTAGGTATCATAGGGAAGTAGATAGAGATATAGAGAGATGAATACGAAGAAGCGGATGCTATGTAATATTTTATTGTATGACCTAATTTTGTAAGTTGTTGAGCTAGAGAGGACTGAGGAGGGTAGATCTTGAGGGTTAAACCATAGGCTGAGGAGCCTAGTGCGGTCTAGTCTGCCTCACAATAGATCTTAACCCAACTGAGAAGAGTTGTAAAGCGTGCGGCGTTGTAGTCAAGAACTACTATAATAAAATATCTAAGAGCCAGATCTTTGTGGAAGTATCCCAGGAGGGGGTGAACCATGGTAAAACCTGTGTTATGGGATTACATGCATGTGTTTCCTTGTTGTCTTCAATAGATATTGTTATGTTAAATGAATGAGTTGTTATATTTCTTGCATAATCGTAAATAATGGGGTTTTGCGTTAATAAGTTACAATAGATCTCTCATCATACAATTCTCAGATATCCCACTCAATCCTAGGCTGCAAACACATGAGTATTGTAGCCACCCATTAAGACTATCTCAGTTGAGACGGCGCAGTGTACCCTATGTGTCACATTGCCTTATGGTTTACCATGAGGGCCGATAGTTTTATAGGCTTTGTTGGAACCACGAATAAACATGAACCTTGGGTCACTCAATACAAACTCAGACAGGATATATAAGTAATACCCAACAAATGGTTTTGTTGTCATTGGTAGGAACAATAGAGGATTGAGTAGATGAGATAGGTGTAAGACTTGGTAAAAGATACGTAAGATTTGCGGGAGGTGGATCAAGAGAATATTAAGCAAAGAAGAAAGCAATGAACCACTAGAAGGGGATGTTGAGACCGTGGAATCCCACAAAAGCAGAGATCAAAAGTTGGCTAAGGACAAAAGAGATGGATTTTTCACATAAAGATAACATAAACCCTAGACTAGAACCCCAAAATATATTGAGAAATACGTGTTTACTGATTTGCATGAAGTATTTTTCTACGATTTTCCACACTTATTGTAGGAGTGGATACTAAGGTTGAAGGATAACCACATAATGAACCAGACCCGACAGTTAGAGTGGACCCAAGTACAAATTGAGCAGTTACAGTAGGTGAACAATAAATTCACCCATCCAGTTGATTTTTGGCTCGACGGTATTGTGGCAGGATTTATAATAGAGTTTGCAGTAGATACAGTGAAGTTTTACAATGCAATGGAACAAGAATTTCTACGTGGACCTCGAGGAAGGTACATTAGATCGTTGTATACTTCTTTTAAGATATTGCTATACAACAAAGGGGTAATGACGATGGTGTCAGATAGCTAAACTTCCCTGCGTGCATGGGGGAAGGGGGGAAGCACTGACAGAAAGGGGAGAAATGGAATGAGGAAAGGATAAGGGAAAGAAGGAGGAACCCTTGGACCTAATCATGATGGATGACGACCAGATCAAGCGAATCATGGTGACAGTTGTAAAGACATGTAGCGGAGTACCCTACCAATACAAGGTGAACACCAAAAAGACAGTTGTAGCCACAAGAGAAGGCTTGGAGAGTGATGAGGAAGAGGTAGAGGATCTCCGGGCTATGGATAATATTGAGGAAATCATGTGTGCAACATATGAGAGGTGTTGGAAGATTGGTTGTTGCCATTGATGTCAACCCTAGTTATGGGTTTTGGACCACAAGATTGATGAAGGTATTTGGATGTGAAGGACAATGCACATGCAGATACAACACCCATGGATGGATAGTATACATCATGTTGTTCTTGGTGGTATGTGGCACGTCACGTGGATCCTCATGGTTGAGGAGAAATGAATTTTTGAAGATGACAGAGTGAATTGAAGAAGGAAGTACATGTAGGCCCTGAAGATAATTAAAGAACAAAATTACAAAATAAGAAAGTGTCAGGTCGAACCTAATGTTAAAATAAAGTGACATAATGGTATAAATAAATATCATTATACATTCATTTGATATACAAGTCAAATTTCAGAATTAAAGAAGGTCGAATTTCAAGGGAGGATGAAGTATTTTGGTGATGTGTTCTAACTATCAACAATTGGTATCAGAGCAGGTTGCCTTCAGAACAATTTAACCACTGGAAAGAAAATCCTGAGCAGAGATGGATGACCATGAGCACATTTCAAATGGGATTCAAAAATTTGATGGAAGAAATTATGCATACTAGAGTGATAGAGTGAAAACTTACCTAACGACTTTGGGAGTAGACATTTGGTACTCAGTTGTAAATGGATATGTAATCCCAAATAATGCTCCGACCAATCTGAATGAGAAGAAGCTTATGAGTTGTAATTCAAAATCCAGACATGTTATTCTAGCAGCATTGGCACTAGCCATTGCTAGCAAAGTGATGGGTTGCAGCACTGCTAAAGAGGTATGGGACAAACTCAAGAGTATCTATGAAGGTGATCCAAAAGTTAAGCAGTTCAAGCTTCAACGACATGGAGCAAAATTTAAAAATTTGAAGATGAATGAAAAGGAAGATATTGCAACCTATCTTCTTAGAGTTGATGAAGTTGTTAATGCTATCAGAGGATTAGGTGAAGAGCTCGATGAATCGTTGGTTGTACAAAAAGTGTTGAGATCACTTCTCTTGAAG
>ML798122.1:16163-27851 GCA_009831015.1 Picea engelmannii
TTCAGACTGAATGCCAACATCAGAGATTTTAACATGGGAGACATCATACTAGATCTAGGATCTGAAGTTAATTTATTACCAAAGAAGACATGGCAATGTATGGGAGAACCCACATTAGGATATTCACCTATTCAACTAAAACTAGCAAACCAACACAAAGTCCTAGCAATTGGTAGACTAAAAGGAGTGACAGTAGACCTGGATGGAGTGTGCACTAAAGCATATTTTGAAGTGACTCAAATAGTGGACGGAACAACACCATATCCATCGTTTCTTAGTTTGGATTGGGTGTTTGACAACCAGGCCATAATCAATTTGAAGACAGGAAAAATGACATTGGAGTCAGGTGAATACAGGATCATCACACCATTAGACCCATCAGAAGGGGAAAGGTTTGACTTAGAGGAGATAATCCAATTGTACAGATCAACTGCACGCAATGAGGATTACGTAAACCCAATTGTAGATGGGATACTCAGTTCGCGGAGCATTACTTCATGTGCGACAAAATCATATACCGGTTTAGAGAACTAGAAACAAAGGCTACATGAAGTTTCCACGAGAAGATGTGCATGAATATACCGCACAGTAAGATGGGTAGGCACGGAGATAAGGGAACCACCCAGTTTCCACGGAATAAATGATCTAGAAGTATTCTTTGCATAGTATGAAGATGAAGTTTTAGAGAATCATAGACTCTTAGAACTTGATATAGAACTCAAGCCACACCTGCAATATGGTGAGGTGCACATAAAGAGACAATCACAGATTGGTACCAATATAAGTGCTTACTGCACATAAGGTTCAGCGCAGAACAACAAAACAACAAGCAACAGAAGTATGATGGACAGGGGGCACCAACGGAACTCTTGGAGAAGTGCAGAACGTTGTGGAAAATGACACCCCCAGAGGAATGGCTTCATCATTTCATACACACTCTAGAGGGCATATCAAAGAACTAGTATACAGACCAGGAACTGTGCAAAGGAACCACGACCTGGACGATATTACAAAAAAAAATTACAGTCACTTTCTCATTCGAGCATGAGAACCCCATCATAGATGCAACTCTTAAACAGATAAGAGGGATTATATTCATCAAGGAACCAGAATTCGAACTCATAACAGAAGAACAACAGCAAAACAAACAGACAGTCAAGGAACTGTTGTCATGTTACCATGTACAGGAGGAAGCACTAGATGAAGACGATCTGCGCGATATTCAGATCGAGGAAGCGGAAGAAGAAAGAGAAGTGGAGGGTCCACCTATAGAATCTGAAGTCATTGCTATGTCGATCAAGCTGAATAAAGTCAGTATTGGGAAAGTCAAGAATCCCAAAATGGCCAGCATTGGAGATTACTGGGATGAGAAAACAGTAAAAAGCATAATAGAGTTACTGCATGAATACAACGACCTGTTTCCCACAACATTTACAGAGATTAAGGGTATAGCAGGGGAACTAGGAGAAATGAAGATACTCGTAATAGTTGAAGCGAGAACGATCAGACAACGACCATACAGATTGAACCCGATATATAAGCAAAAATTCAAAGCTGAGATCGACAGGATGCTCGAAGCAGGAATCATAGAACCAGTGGAAGAATCAAAATGGATAAGCCCAGTGGTAGTTTAGGAGAAAAAACAAGGAGGGATAAGGATATGTGTCGACTAGAGGAAGTTGAACGATGCATGCCTACATGACCCATTCCCTACACCTTTCATGGATGAAGTGTTGGAGAATGTAGGAGGACACGAAGTTTACTCATTCACTGATGGATTCTCAGGCTACCACCAGATCAAGATAGTGTAGGAAGACAGATACAAGACCATGTTTGCTACAGAATGGGTATCCTACAAGTACACAGTCATGTCGTTTGGACTGAATAATTCACCAATAATATTTTCCAGAGTAGTCATTGTCGCGTTTAAGGAATTCATCCACCAGTTTCTAGAAGTATACTTGGATGATTGGACCGTCTACATTTTGTTGAAAGACCATGTAGAGGTCTTACAGATGATGTTATAAATATGTAGGCAGTGCCAGATATCACTAAACATAAATAAAAATGTATATTCAAAACATCGGTTGGGATACTATTGGGTGATATAGTATGAAAACAAGGTTTACTAGTAGATCCTGTAAAGATTGCAGTAATTGTTAACTTTCCACCAGGTGACATTGGGAAACACATGATACTACAAAAAGTTTATCAAAGGGTACACGCAGATTACCGTGCCATTGGAGAAATTGTTAAGAAAAGATACAAAGTTTCAGTGGAATGACGATTGCCAACATGGTCTGGATACGCTGAAAGAAAAGATGATCACCGCGCCAAAACTAGTATTTTCAGACTAGGAAAAGACGTTACCGGTACACGTAGATGCATTAGCCATAACACTTGGAGCTATCTTGGCGCAGCCATAAGCGAGAGATTTGAATCACCCTATAGCATTTGCGTCCGGAAATCTGTTAGAATCAGAACTGAATTATAACACCACGGAGAGGGAAGGCCTAGCTATGGTCTATGCACTGCAAAAGTTCAGACATTACTTATTGGGAAAACACTTTAATATGTTCACAGATCACTCAGCCCTTAAATACCTAGTCAACAAGCCAATGTTGGGGGGGCGAATCTGTCGATGGTTACTATTGTTTCAATAATTTGATTTCGAAGTAATAGTCAAGCTAGGAAAATTGAATGCAAGACCTGACCACCTATCAAGGGTCACAAACAGAGAAGAACCTACAAATTTAGAGGACAACTTCCCAGACGCACAATTATTTTCGGTCCATATTGCTGACAAATACTTTGCATATATCATTCAGTACTTGAGCACAGGTATTGCGTCGCCAAAATATAGCACCGCGCAGAAGAAAAACCTAGTAGTTTGGGCTGCAGACTATCAATTGATCGCATGACACTTATACAAAATGGGTGCAGATAGCATCTTGTGAAGATACGTGTTAGAGCATGAAATACCAAGAGTTTTAACAGAATTCCATGAGGGAATAGCAGGAGGACATTACGCAAGAAAAGCTACCGCGCAAAAGGTATTGCACAGGACTATGGTGGCCTACCATTCACAGAGACTCGAAAGAGTACTACCAGAGATGCGATGTCTGTCAAAGGGTTGGTAAACCCAATAGAAGGGACAAGATGCCATTATGACCACATGTAACATTGCATTGTTTCTATAAATGGGAAATAGACTTTGTGGGACCAATCAACCCACCAGCAAAAATAATAGGAGCAAGGTACATCATCACTGCGACAAAATACCTAACAAGATGGGCGGAAGTAGCACCAGTGAAGGATTGCAGCGAAGAAACAACAACACACTTTCTATTTGAATAAGTAATCACTAGATTTGGGTGCCCAAGAATTTTGATGAGCGACCAAGGCACGCACTTCATTAACATCACTATCAACGCTATGACTGAATAGCTTGAAGTCTATCATCAGAAGAGCACGCCATATCACCCACAGGAAAATGGAACAGTAGAAGCATTTAACAAAATCCTTGAGAATGCACTGACAAAGATCTATAATGTCAATAGGAATGATTGGGACCTCAAAATACCAACAGTATTGTGGGCCTACCGGACTACGTGCAAGAATTTGATAGGGCACGTGCCATTTAAACTGGTATATGGCCAAGAAGCAGTGGTGCCATTAGAATTTTTGGCACCCAGTTTGCGAGTAGAAGCAATTACACACATGATGAAACAAGGCACGATACATGAGAGACTAAATCATTTGATGACCATGGAGGAAGACCAAATCCTAGAAGGGTTCCACCAACAACTTCAGAAAGCAAGGGACAAAGATTGGCATGACAGACACATCGAGAAGAAAAATTTCAAGGAAGGATATTTAGTGTTGATGTATGACAGTAAATCCATTCAACACCCAGGAAAACTCAGAACACACTGGTTAAGACCGTATGAAGTAAAAAATGTCACAGATGGGGGAGTTATACAATTGAAAGACTTAGTAGGTGCAGATCTTAGAGGGATGATCAACGGGAGTCGATTGAAGTTGTACAAGGACAGTCGACCACCCACAACTTGAAAAGTCACCGCGCAGTAAAAAAAAAAAAACACAGGATATTAAACAGTACCAACAGAGGTACAATGCGCTGAAATGAGAAATAGCACGCACACTTAGGAATACAAACTCAGCAAGGACAAGGCCAATGGCTAGGTCGAAATAGGAAACAAGCGGGAAAAGTAACAATGGCAAAAGCAGTACAAAACGACAAATTAATGTGGAATTGAATGTCGTAAAGGACCGACGGGACGCTGCATTTATCACGCCAACTGGAGACAGAAAGGAAGAGTAATGGAAACTATGAAGGAACCAAAGGTTCATTGAATCCATCATAAAGGTAACATCTTTGAAAATTTTCATACGATGCCAATACAAAGCACAGATGCGAAAGCAAAGAACCTATTGTGAAAATAGAAGAGATAGAGAGTGATAGAGATTACAAAGAATAGAACAAATTTCATAGAGGTTATAAAGACCATTGAGCTCAGCGAGCGATCAACATTCACCACCGTGGCATCACCAAAACAAGAAGATTCAACCCAGACTACCCGAGACTCCAGAGTTAGAACCAGGGCACAGGTACAATCATAGGAAAGCGAACAACATCCACCAGAGATCGTCAATGTTGATGAAATCCCATCACCATATACAACACCGATGAACCCTACACCCATGGTAGAAGAAACCTAATAGCCATCACCTAAGGGCATGAACATGGATATGTTGGTAGAGCCATAGGAGAAACAGAACCAGGGCACAGGAATCCTGAAGGAGGCACAACCAAAGAACCCTGAAGGAGCTCCAAGAGTCAATGGGACAGCTACAAATCAGGAAACAGCAGTCGAGCCAGATGAATCTCAAATAGCCATGTCATACCACCCACAGGAAGGAATAGTGGAAGATATCACAGGCTGGCCAGAGTGGTATGTCGAAATATGACCAACGGAGGTTGGAACCTCGAGCCATCCACTTAAGACAAAGGACAAGTAGCAGTTACCTAGGTCACCATGCAAGCAACCTGTCACAACCATTGTCTTACCGCCTATACCAGATGGGGTACGGGTGAAATCAGACTTGCTAGGTTTTGTTGAGAAGCTAAAATACTAGGACCACGATGTAACGTACATGGACAAGTTCTTAGAGTTTGCAAAGAAAGTCTAACTACAGACTATCGGTCTAGATACATTTAGGGAACCGATTAATCAACCAATCCACCGGGCAACAGGATTGAATAAAATGGGGATTTTAGGCCTGCTAGAGCTACCACACTTTGGTAGAGGACAGTACGCAAACAGTTGCATCAAACAATTGATGGTAGTCACACATGGCGGGGATATATGGTTGGACAAGATCGTTTCGATAAACGTAGAACTCATTGTGCACATTACAGGGTTGCCATATTGAGGCATGGATCCCGCGCAATTTATCGACGACAAAACAAAGGAGAAAGTACTAGCGAAAGAGATGAAGAATAAATATGGCACTGACAGAGGGACGCAAGGAATCATCATCAAAAGGATCAATGATGTCGCGACACAAATGGGCGCAAAAATCATGGCCTAAAAGCTGCTAAGAAAAGGTCGTAAGGAGAAAGTCTCGGCGGGGGTCGTCGCAGTTGCAGCTCAGTGTGTCGAGGGCACCACAGTCAGCTAGGCCCCATATATTTTGAATCTATTTCTGGATGACTAGAAGGATGCGTAGGATATGGGAACAGAATTTCAGTATTCATGGCTACTCATGTTGATAGCCATCATGGGATGGAAGGAACCAGATTACACAGTTTTTTCCACCAGACCCAAGCCAAATTATGGAGCGAGATATTTATCACTCGACGTCGCATCAGACGCCAAGCACAGGAATATGAACGCATTTTTATTTGAAGGATACCTTCGTGACCTACAGGATACCATCAACAATCTATGGAGAATAACACCATAGGTTGTCACGTATTATCGGGACATCGCCAACTTCAAGGCCACTCAACATGCGATGTGGATGCAGGCGCAGAAGGACCCCAACAAGAAATGGCTACAATTGCGCTACTGCATCATGGAGGGCGACATTGAAATGGTTATAAAGGACTGGGAAGATGACTGGAAGATTCCAGTCCTCACCCAATACATACCTACAAAGACAACAGAAGAGGAGATAGGGAAGGAAGAAACACAACCTCATGAAGTCCTAGTGCCCAATAAACGAAGGAAACGCCAGACAAAAACAAAGCAGATGAACGAAGGGATAGCTAAGATGGGGACCCAGAAGGGGAAGAAGAATAATACACAGTCGTACTAGGTACAGCAGAAACAGGCTGAGGCAGCACAGGGGACTACACCAGGTCCCAATCCACAAGAACCAGGCTTGACTAAGAGGCCAAATACTCAAATGGGGGTGCGCGTAAGAAAATGAAGGCACCGGGAACACCCCCAAAATATACGATCATAGAGGATGATGAAAAAATGATAGCACAAATGGTTCAGGATGGTTTATCTGAGGATTTTGAGAATGAAGTGCACCACAGGGATAGAATTCAAGAGGAGTTGGTAGACATGCAACAGTTCCTCAAGAAGATCTGGGGAAGCACGGGCAGCAGACAACAACATAGGAACAGGGTCGTCAACATCACAGATAGGAGAAGACCCTGAAGCAAGTGAGTGAGATACAGTCCACACTACCGAAATCGAGTGCAACATTCCACATTAAACCCATCATGTTTCTCATGGATGATATCGTGGGGCAGACACCCCTAAAGGACTTATCTCAACTCCAATTGGTATTGTCGTGGATACCATCCAAAGCTGTACACAAATTGCAGGTTAGCGTTACCCACGAAGTATAGTCTCGTGCATGCACAGACACAACCGAATTATAGTAGGTAAAGGATAAATGGGACATGCTGGAATTGATATATGAGTAGGCCAATATTGAGACCAAATAAGAGAGGGAGCGCACGAACGGATTGGAACAAAAAGTGGTTGGAACTTATGAGAAGATTCCAAATACTGCACAGAGGGTTGAACTCACAACAACAGAGAAGATTGATCAGATTGTGCAGGAAATCGATCAATATAAGAAGGAGATTGAGAATCTCACACCCACTACTCCACCAAAAGTAAGGGAGCCAAGGAAGTAGGAAGTAACAGAGCAGCTATAGGAGATAGAGCAATAGGTCAGTGCAACAGCTGACTTGTTCAATAAAGAAACACAACTTTGGACAAAGCTAGAAAAGGATCAGCAAGTCTAGTGGTGGGACAAGGAAGAATAAAGGGTAAGAGTGCTTATCTAGGACCTCAAGCAGAGGCAAAATATGATTCCCATCACAGAGCGCATCAAAGGGGCGTAGGATATGAAGAAATTACAAGAAGAACTCACCACTACACAAATGCAGAAAAAGGAGCGTCGGGATCAAATGGAACCGCTTCAAGAGCGAGTAGCAGAAGTCATTACATAGGCATATGAAGCCAAGTCATATATGATAAAAACCCATGCAGAGTGCGTAGGGTTGATTAGTGAGGAAATTGCAGTCCAGACAGTAGACGCACTCAAGGATAAGACTACACAGGCTCAAACACAAGCAGCGGAGCTCAAGGAGAAGTTACAGGCGATCACCAAGGAGATAGAAGAAGTGCACAAAGCTTAGGTGGTTGGGGAAGAGACACATTTCGGTGTTGGGGGACTGTTGGAAGCAAGCCAAAGTAGAAATAAAGGTTATTGTGAGAAAGAAGGCATGCACGAGGAAAGCAACAACTGGAAAGAAGAGCAGCACGCATGCATGCATGGAAGACCTAATGGCGTTAGGGTTAGGGTTTTTTCAATGTATTGTAATGGTTGAAGAGCCAGAAATGTATAAATATAGATACCTAGGTATCATAGGGGAGGAGATAGAGATATAGAGAGACGAATACGAAGAAGCGGATGTTATGTAATATTTTGTTGTATGACCTAATTTTGTAAGTTATTTAGCTAGAGAGGACTAAGGATGGTAGGTCTTGAGGGTTAAACCACAGGCTGAGGAGCTTGGTGCGGTCTAGTCCACCTCAAAATCGATCTTAACCCAACTGAGAAGAGTTGTAAAGAACATGGCGTTGTAGTCAATAACTACTATAATAAAAGAGCTAAGAGCTAGATCTTTGTGGACGTATCCCAGGACAGAGTGAATCACAATAAAACCTGTGTTATGGGATTACATGCATGTGTTTCCTTGTTGTCTTCAACAGATATTGTTATGCTAAATGAATGAGTTGTTATATTTCTTGCATAATCGTAAATAATGGGGTATTGTGTTAATAAGTTACAATAGATCTCTCATCATACAATTCTTAGATCTCCCACTCAATCCTAGGCTGCAAACACATGAGTATTGCAGCCACCCATTAAGACTATATCGAGTGATATGGCGCAGTGCACCCTGTCCATTACGTTGCCTTCTGGTTTACCAGGAGGGTCGATAGTTTTAGAGGCTTTGTTGGAACCCCAAGCAGACATGAACCCTAGGTCACTCAATACAAACTCAGACGGGATATATAAGTAATACCCAACAATTTGCCACCAGATGAGTGTTGTTCCTGCAAGTCGAAGCGATGCCAATTTGATTTGATTTGTCTCATCCTTAATTTGTTGCACACTACAATAAACTTCCATCTATCTGACCTGGTTATCAATCCTCTCTTCATTGACTTCACCATCATACATGGGTAATTAAAACTTCACATCAAGCTTAAGTAAAGGCATATCATGTTTATGTTTATGGGAATGTTTTCTTGCGGTGGATTTAGATCTTGTACTTGAAGAAGAAGAAGTTGATGGAGAAGAAGGAGGTGAAGGAGGAGGTTGAGGAGGATCCTCTCCTTATTCACTTTTGGGTTTTGAATATTCACGCAAAATCGGTCTCTTCCGCTCTAAGCAATCATCATATAAAACCTTTACCATCTCTGACATGGCAAAGAAGCTCTTTTGAAACTCTATCTCATTATGAGAAAGTCCCTCTTCCGATGCCATCTTCTCACTTTGAGAAGTCTTGTTTCTCGATCCAATTTCAGGATTCTCTTCGAAAATCTCACCTTCACCACATTTCATCTTTTCCCTGGTAATCATGCAAACTCAAAAACCAACCGTCAACCTGCTCTGATACCTCTTGATCTGAAAACATCTTTTAAGACTATGGTTAAGTTTTAAAGCATGAGTTCATTAACCATTTAGGAATTGAAAAAAGAGGAAGAAAATAATGATATAACATGGAAACCATAATAATAAATGTAGATCTTAAAGTAAGCACAAAAAATCAGCAAACCATAACAAAAAAGTTGTTAACGAAGTTCGGCAAGATTGCCTACGTCTCCGGGCCGTTGTCTCAGTGGGTGAGTTTTTATTATTTCTCTTCAATGCTTAAAAATTACATCATAAAAGTGTCAATTGTATTATAATATGGTCTGGCTTTGTTTTTCTCAACCTCAAGAACCCAACACAACTGACGGCACTGAAAATGGTTGAGCGAAGCTCCCGTAATTGTCCCGCAAAGTTTCTCTCCTCAATGGCTTCCCTGCATAAAACTGACTTTGGCTTCACAATTCTATAACATTTCTCCTCTATTGAACCCGTTCAAAGCTTCCAAGAACCCTTGGTTTATATAGATTTGGAGTGGGCATCATTCTCCCAACTTCCTCCCAAGATCTGGCCTCAAATCAGGCTCTAGGTCTCCCAAAAATAGCCAAAATCCTCCAAAAATAGGCTGAACATCCAAAAAAATCATATAATATGGTCAAAAAAACCCCAAATTTTGGTAAATGTTCGGCGCAACCCCTGATTCTCGGGCTCCTGGTCACATGAGAATGGTCCATGTGGCCATAGGCTAGGCGCGCCCTAGTCTTGATGCGTTGGTTGTATGGGTATGGCCATGTGGCCAAGTCCTTAGCCTCCATGCCTGCAATGGTTAAGCCCCCAAATGCGTAGCCGCTGGTCGGTCACGGTTGGCCCCCATCGACCGAGGCTTACCCCAAACCTCACCACATGTCAATTTTTAAACAAGTTCGGTGGCTTGTTCAAACAAGATCCACATTATCCTGAAAGGTCCTCCCACTTTCATGAAGACGCTAGCACCCACAGAGGTCACGGGTTCAAGTCCCTAGGAGGTTATAACAAGTTTTTTAGCCGACATAGGAAAAATATGGGGTGCCAAGGGGCGCCCTATGATTGGGCCACGTTTTGCCTCAGGATTGGCCCGTATTGTCTAGTCATCAACATAGTCAGCATACAATCAGCAAGCCACGTCATCGTCACACATCACAGTTAGCTTCACTACTACATATGGGCGGATTATTCCACGAAAATTTTCCACGCTTCCATTAGTTTCATCATTTTTTTAAACAGGGCGGGATTTTCATGGATATTGCCACGAAAGTTCGTCGCAATATCGACGAAAATATTAATTTAACCTAGTCAGGATTTTCGTCGCTATAGCGACGATCTTTCGTGGCAATAGCGATGAAAAGTTTACCTATCTCATTGGTCGGTGTTAACAGCTAGTTAGCTATTTGATCTATATATACGTGACTTTAAGAGACTTTGTGACACAATTGCTATAGTTGCGACACTATTCTTGGCTTTTGTTTGAGCTGTTTATTTTTTCTGTCACCCACCGGTTGAACAAATCCAATTCTTGATCTACATAGCTCGAATTTTGAACTTGCACGGTTAGTATGTTATTTTTTATTGATGTACTCATTTATCTTGTAATTTTTTTTTCAAATGTCCAAATTGCATTTAGCTTGTTTTTTCCTTGATAATATAATATGTGTGTACCATATTTCATGTCTTTGGTTTTTGGATCTAGTTGGTATATTCTATGGAAAAGGGTATGTGGATTCCATAATATTCTAGGTTTATGGAATCCACGTATCCTTTTCCCTTCAATTGTAGCTATAATCTCTCTCTCTTTTCATTGATAAAGATATGGAATTGCTATTGAAACTCAACCCTTATCAGTGAAATGATAGTAATTGATTGCTATATTCCCTACTTTAGCAGGGACTAATAAGATACATAAACACTAACCCTAAACTTATGTTAGGTGTATATGTCGTTATTATATAAAGAAAACATTTGTACACATATGACCTTATTATAAAGATGTTATCTATGTCATCATGATGTTGATCCTCTACACATATGATCACCTTATTATAAAGATGTTGACCTTATTATAAATATTTAGGTCACTGTAAATAAACATATCATAATTGAAAGCAGTAGCCAAAATATAAAAAATTGACAACTTAATGTTTGGTATGGTGTAGGTAAGACAATTAGATGTCAGGACAAGGATTTGTCACAATGAACGAAAATGACAGGAAGCTTGCTCGGTTAAGAGCGGCATTAGAGGCGAGGGGCAATGGAAAATGTTATTGCCCTTGCTATGATTGCAGAGGCTTGCAAAATAGAATACTTTTAATAACAACATCCCAAAAACATTGTAGGGAGAAGGGGCACGCCGAAGGGAGTTATGAATATCGTCCCTTGGTAAGAGGATTCAATATTTAATGCATTCTCTGTAATAATCAGTATGTCATGAATTTTAGTAATATTTCTTATCGGGATTTTTATATTTTCTATACACACTAACTTTTCTATGTTGTTTTTAAA
>ML798122.1:27901-41514 GCA_009831015.1 Picea engelmannii
CTCACACAGATACTAAGGTATTTAATTTGTTAATTATTTATGCTTGCATGTTCACAAATACTTAAAATGTTCAATTTTTTCCTATATTGCTATTGTTTTCTAATTTGTAAATTAGTATATTGGATGATATATTGATGATCAATTTTTCCCATAATCGTCGCTATAGCGACGAAACTTCGTTGCACTTTTCCACGAAGTTTTGTCGCATATACAGCAAGTCCGTCGTAAATATGGTTTTGAGATATAGCACTCGTTGATATTACCACGTATTTTCATCACAAGTTGCGATGGGCTTTCATCGCACATTCAACAGTTGCATCACAAGTTATTGGCTTGGCATAACTTTTCATCCCAATTGCGACGAATTTTCGTCGTAATTGCCACATTTCTTCGTTGGTATTGCGACGAAATTTAGTCGTAATTGCGACGATGCATAAGGTTAACCAATATTGAAGGTGATGACACATGGATAGCTAATTTCCTCGATGTTTCCACGCACACCTGGATCGTGGATATAGGGACAAAATTATTACGACGAAAAAAATCTCGACTTTCGTGGAAATTTTGACGGATAAGTGTGGCAATATCAACGAACAATCGTTTCAAATTTGGTCATATGTACTAGTGCTTCCACGTCATCTTCTGTACAGACCAGTCACCTGCCACATCACCTTCCGTACAACCATGTGTCGTGCCACGTCATGTTTGTACTACACAATCACCCTACCACGTCATCATTCGTACATCCCAGTTGTCATCCATACTGCCACATGTCAGCCTTCCATTGGGCCACATCATGTACAGACTACCATGTGTCATCCATACAATGCCACGTGTCATCCGTACAATGCCATGTGTCAAATTCGTAAAGGTGCCAACTAAGCCCGAAAAAAGTCAAATTTGAGTGACATGTGTCACCTCCTGGTGACACCATATCATCATGATGACATCATATTGATGTCACATGTTCTACTGCTGACATCAGTGTTGACTTTGATTGTTGAGTTTGACTAGTTGACTTTTTTCCTGTTTGGGAATTTGGTCAGAACGCAATAACTTTCGCATATGGTGTTCGTTTGAGGAAAAAATTATATGGCCGGATTTAGTGAGACGAGACAAACACAATGGCTCTAGTTTCATCTGATTTCAAGAACTTTGATTTTTAGGCCTTCCTAGATCCATTTTGGATCACTAAGAGAAGGGATTTTACATTCAATAGGTAAGATCGACTCCACACCGTGTACTAACTGGAAAGGAGAAAAATCAATGGAAGTCTTGACCGAGGTTCGATATGCCCAAAGTGTTGTATAAAGAATGATATGCTATTCAGTTTTCCTCTTGCTGATAGTTTTCTAAAAAATGGTCTTGAGAGACTTGTTCACGCCCTCTACTTGTGCATTTTCCTAGGATATTGTAAGGGGAAGAATGACCATGCCTAAACCCCAGTTTTGATGCTAGTTCTTTCATGATATAATTTTGAAAGTGATTTCCATGATCAGTGACAATCTCGCTCGGAATTCTGAATCTAGCTATAATTTGATTGAATATGAAAAAGGTCGCAGTCTTACCATCTAATTTAACTGTAGGCATGGCCTAGACCCACTTAGTAAATTATTCTACGGCCACGATAATGTGTTGATGCCCCCCAGCCAAAGTTGGGTTGCAATCCACAAAGTCCACCCCCCTCTTGGTGAAGGGACCGACGATAACGACTGGATGGAGATGGGTTGGATGCGAGCGCATTTTTCGAGTGAACACCTGGCAGGGGTGACACTTCTTAACCGCTATGCCTCAATATTTAAATATAGATGGCCAAAAATAACCGACTCGCAAATTTTTTTGGGTTGTCGCAAGCTTGGATAGATGACCACCACAAGCCCCACTATGGCATTCATTTAGAACAGACTCAGCTTCTTCATGAGTCAAACAACAACGCAAGATATTGTCTATTCCTCGATGATACAGAGTGTCATCGGTGATAATATATTTCTTATCTTGGTATCGTATACGTCGTCGGTCATCTCGCGAGAGATGTTGAGGGAACTTCAAAGTTTGAAGATAGAGAACAATATCTCCATACCAGGGGTTTGGCGATGAGATAAGAAAAATGTGTTCATCCACAAATTAATCAACATGAATAACATCCTCATCTAATCGAGGGAAGTCGGATATGAATGCGACAAAAACTAGTGATTTTTTGGACTTCGCAGAAGCGAAATCGAGACCAAATTCTTGTAGAATGACAATTCATTTATTGTACTTTCCCCCTATGATACACCTCATAAGGACATATTGAAATCGATTGACATCGACAACCATGGTAGTTTTGCAAAGCAATATATAGTGTCGTAATCATTGGACTGCGTGAACGATAGCCAAAGCTATATTTTCAACGTGAGAATACTTGAGTTTAGGGCCGACTAAGTTTCGACTAAGATAGTAAATGACATGCTCACAGAGCTCGTCATCCTCCTGAACCAAGATCATACCAATCGTCTCTTCAAACATGGCGACATAAAGCAAGTAATATCTACCATAGTCTGGAGACTTCAATAGAGGCTTCGATACCAAGGCTTTCTTCAAAGCATCGAAGGATTCTTGGGCTTGCTCATCCCAGATAAAAGGAGTGTCCTTCAAGAGACTCATGAAACCCTTAGTAATATTGTCATAGTTCACTTTAAACCATCGTAAAAAGTTAGCTTTCCTCTGTAAACCTTGAAGTTGATGAATAGTGTGCAGGGGAGGCAATCGAAGTATTGCCTCAACCTTTAATGGATCTACCATGATGCCAGTATGAGAGACTAAAAATCGTAGAAGTCGACCTGACCTAACACAAAATATGCATTTATGAGGGTTCAAACGGATGCGATAATGGCGAAATATTTCAAATACTAACCAAAGGTGATTAGGGTGATCTACTCTCTTACGGGAGTGAGCAGCAAGATCGTCAAGATAGGCTTCGACTATATGCTTGAGATAGTGAAATGTGAAGGTCATAGCATGTTGGAAGGTTGCTCCGACATTCTTAAGGCCAGAAGGCATCTTTCGGTATGTGAAAGTACCCCAAGGCAAAATAAATTCCATCTTATGTTGGTCCTTGGGTTTAATCTCAATTTGGTTATACCCTGAAAATTCGTCCATGAAAGAAAAAACTTCGCTTCCCACTCATTCGTCAAGAATCTGATCGATGAAGTGTGTCAGGAAGTTATCTTTGGGACATTCTTTATTCAGGTCACAAAAATCCATGCATACGTGGATGGTTCCTTTATTTTTATTCACAGGAACAGGATTGGATACCAATTCAGTCAAGGGAATTGGGTAGATAAAGCCAACATTAAGCAGTTTTTCTACCTCTTCCTTAATAGCAGGGGCCTTCCTAGAACTGACAGCTCTAAGTCGTTTTCGAACAGGTTTGGCATCTGGGTAGGTTTTAATCTCATGTTCGACAATTCGAGCGTCGATTCCTAGCATCTCTTCATATGACCAAGTGAACACATCGTGGAATTCCTTGAAGAGCTCGGTGTAGATCATAATTTCGTCCGATGAACAATCTGCACCAATGTATACATTTGCAACCTTGCTAGGAGTATGATAGATATCGATCGTGATGGTAGGAGAGATTCTCACCATGTTTCCTTTGGCATAAATGTCATGCGTATCAAGTGCAACTACGATGTGACCGACTATCTCGCTCAAAGTAGATCTAAAATCATCTTGTTCTATTCTGGCAAGCTCTGGGTGAAAATAAGAGTGATGATGCATATCATCCCAAGGCCTGTCAGATCCATTCATGGCCTCTATGATGGATTCATCCAAAGGAAAATTCAAATTGAGGTATCCACATGAACAAGACAATGAAGTGTCCCACACGGGCTTTATAACAGGATCATCCTTGTCCGTCTGCGAGGTAATAGGATATGGATCGGCGGAAGAGTCAAGAATAGCTTGATATGCAATCTATGTTGTCGATAATGGCATGGCCAATCTAGAATGTGACTGACCTTCACAAGATGGAGTTGAGGAAGGTAGGGTCCAAGGATCATTAAAATAGGAAGTGCAGAATGGAACGGACGTATCAGACAAAACTGGCCTACTGGACTAGCGTATATATTGTAGTGTCCCCAAGGCCGAGCCCTGCTGTAAACCAAGTTCTGAAAGTAATTGTGATTATGTTTTATAGGTTGGTGAGTCGAGTTCTTATAACATGGAGACTTATGTGTTGTTAGGCCAGGGAACCTAAGTGTTGAAGTCCAGGAGCCTGTTGTTGTACTTGTATGTATGTAGAACATTTAATAAAATATAAACACCGCCAGGTGCAGACCGACCACGATGAATGAGTGAAGGTGGGATGAGCATCCACAAAGTGGGCAAGGAATTAGGGGTTGGAAGGTGGGAAAGGGGCTAAGTGTTGAGCCTAGGGGATAATCCTAGGGGGGCTTAAGCCTAGGAATAATATTTTAATATTATTCCAAAAGATATGTGCATCATATGTTTTTATCCTAAGTCCTTTTGGAAGGACGCGTGATTTCCCAAGTGGTGGGAGGAACGCGTGCTGGTGGAACGCATGTAGTTCCATGAGTGACAAGTGTCACCCCTGGTGCATGCGAATAAAATGGCCAGGGTGAGACATGAGAAGGTCCCATTCCCATTCAACCGGATTGTCTGAACGTGTACGGAGCTCTGAGCAGTATGACTAACCCGACTCTTGTAAAGAACCTTCGGGAGACCCTGTGACTCGAATGTCTGTGTCTGATTCTGAGAAATCATGTGCGTGTAACCCCATCCTACGAGAAGCATGTGTTGAATTCGGGGAAGATTCTTTGCTTGTTCGGGAAAGCTAAGCGAGCCTATGCGAGCATTCCCTGTTCTGAAGCTGTGACTGTGAAGCCATCCTGTGATTGCCGAACCAGTTTTTGGAAAGCCTGTGTCTGTTTTTCCATGGGATTGTTGAGACTAAGCAGTATTGGACTACGTGAGGCTTGTTGGCCTGTGAGCGACTCCCTCCAGGTGAGAGAGTGCGCGGGGGAAGGAGAGAACTCCTGGAAGGAACCCTGTAGCTGCCATAGAGCCCGGAGACTTCCAGTCTGGTCTATTCCTGTAACCCAAGGTAAGGGAGATTGGAAGTCGAAGGACTGTCCAGGTGACAAAGAAGGTGCATTCTCCTGGGGTGGAACGGGCATGTGGGGAATGAGGGTATGTGGGCAGTGAGCGTGGGAGATTCCTTGGAGAGAATCCCTTCCTTGTGGTTGTGTGTGACTGTTTTCCCTGTAACCTCAACCTGAGCCTAGATTCCTTGCCTTGGGGTGGAGCTTAGTCCCAGCTCGAGGGTGAATCCCTTCCTTGTGGTTGTGTGTGACTGTTTTCCCTGTAACCTCAGCCTGAGCCTAGATTCCTTGCCTTGGGGTGGAGCTTAGTCCCAGCTCGGGGGTGACCCATTGTTGAGTTGATGAGAAGTGCGGTCTAAGGCTGGGAGGTTCGTGGAAGGCCTGCATTTGGTTGGTGGATCCCACCACTGTTACAAGATAAGTGTCTAACTATGTTTTATCACATTTTATCATGTCTCTACTGTAAATGTTATCATGTTTTTTGTTGTGTATACGAATTAATATGGAATGCTATGGATTGTTTAATTATAGCAGTAATGATATGTTTTACTCTGAGTTAAATGTGTTTATTTGTTTAAATGCATGGGATATATGATATATGTATGAGCTTTGTACAAATGGTGTGTACAAATGGGTATCAGAGCGCGAGTAAGCCTAGAGTTCTGAAATGGGTGTGCTACAAATTGGTATCAGAGCGAAGGTTTCAACACTGAGCCTAGATGGGCTAGTGGAGTGGTCTTTGGACCGAGAATGCGAAGGGAAATTGGGTCTGGAGGACCAATTTCGGACCTTGGTTTGTTCCGGAGTGTCAAGTAGTTGCTTGACCGTGCTTAGGAGCTCAGGAAGTATAGCGGCGAGTGAAACTGCAACTGGTGTGGTCTATGGCCACAGGGAGACAGGTCTCTACACCAATGGTGTTAGAACCTTAGGATCTGTTCGGGAGGGAAGGCGAGCCCTCGTGACCGTCAGATCTGGAAAAAATTGCGTAGGAATTAAAATTCCTTTTGAAATACACAGGAATGTGGAAATCGCGATATGCAAAATTCTGAATTGGTTAGGAACCATCTGAGCCATCAGATCTCGGCTGGAAAACCTGTCAGTCGTAGGATCTATTGGGAGATGTCCGAAGGTTAAACCTCAGAGACTAGGGGCGAAAAATCCGAAATAGATCTAGACCGTCCGAAAGACGGAGGACACGTGTCGTGAGATTTCCCATTTCAGGAAATCGGGAATCGCGATATCGAGAGTCACGAAGGAGGTCGGGAATTTTCATGGTAAAAGTCTCGGGAACGATCTGAGTCGTCCATCAGTTGGGACACGTGGGCGAGATCGGGATCCCATCGACATATTGGGATTCGGTGTTTCACGAATGCTGAGGACATATGTGTTTCGGCATTGGAAAGTTCGAAACCTCGATAGGAGGTATGACTGTGCTCATATAAGGGGAGGTCGTGTGAACCACGAGTCTATCCTGGAGGGCTAATGGGAGTTAGAGTGAATCGATGTTTGGAAGCCCAAAACCCTGAAAGGATCGGGAGTTTCCATGGTGGAAACCCCGGAGCAGTCGTGGGCCGTCTGATTTGAGATGGCCACGTGTTGAGAGATTACCCGTTTCGAAAAATTAGGGATTCGGGAGTTCCTTTGACAAAGAAATCGGACTCTCATCGTGATAAATCCCGACCATACTATCGAGATGTTATCATGTGGCTAAGTCCTGATGAATGGACGAGATTCCTTCGGGGAATCTCTGGGTCTTTAACGACCATCTGATGTGAGAAAGATCTGACCGTTGGATTTTTCTAGGAATGGATGTGGACACATGGAGATGTACTACATGTCAGAGGGTCAAAAATAGAAGCAAGAGTGGTGAGACCCTAATGATGTCACCGAATGTGACGAGGATCCTTCGAAATGTGCCACGCACCACTTTGGTAAAGGGCGACAGCTGTGCTGTAGACCCGAAGAATAATGTAAAACAGAATTTCGGAAGTTGGGGGGTTGGAAAGGAGAGTTAAACAGGAGTTCTCCAGTACCGAGACTCTGAAACCCCGAAACCCGAAGTCCCAAGGTACAAAAACCCGAAGTTCCAAAATCCTGAAGTGCCTAAAATGAAAGCTTCGAAAACACGAAAATTACAAAGCCGAACGAGAACTCAGAAAACCCATTGGAATCGAAATGTCTTTTGTTCTTGTTGGTATTAGTTATAAATGTTGAAGATTGTTCCTGAAGGTTTAATGGCCTGATAAACTACTATTTTATTTTCACAGTGCGTGTGCAGAGTTCAATGGAGGTCAGGACCTCAGTTAACCAACGACTGAGTATGGAGTGGGGAAAGGTGTAGATTACCCCTGAAATAGAAGACTAACAGGAAGGAAAGGATGTTAACCTGCGAATCGAAGGATCAAACTCCAATGGGCATGGAAAATAGAAGGATAAGGAAGGACACATAATCAAAATCATTGAAGGATTGCAAAGAGAGGCCCAGGCTCGCCGAGATGATAGCCGAAATCTCATGAAAGTCAGGGATCGGCAGGGTGAATTAAACTTAAAATTTTTGAAGAGCCTGGAAAGAATAGAGAAGAAACTCAAGAAATGAAGAGACTCAAGTACGACGGAGAGTCGCAAAACCCATGAAAGAAGAAGAAGGTTGAGGAGCGGTAGCCGACATCTTAGTCGCTCCCAAAGACATTCTGACAGGAAGACACACAATAGTTCAAGCCCATCCCCTACCAGAAAACAAATATAGAAAGGAGAAATTGAAAGGAGAGATGAACAAGATTAAGCCTCCAACATTCGATGGAGAACATAAGAAGGAGGAAGATGTCGAGACCTAGTTGCTTGGCATGAAGAAATACTTCCAACTGCAGAATTATTCTTCCCATGCAGAAGGAAGAATTGCAATGTACCAACTAAAAGGAAAAGCATCCATGTGGTGGGATTAGTTTGTATAGGTGCAGCACATCAGAGAAAAAGAGGTCACGTGGAAGGAGTTTAAGAGGTATTTCGAGAAGAAATACCTGAGTAAAAGATACTATGACAAAAATATGAAGGAGTTCTTTGAACTCAAGTTGGGTAGTATGACCATTGATGAGTACGAACAAAATTTTCTGGAACTACTGAAGTATGTTCCATTCATCAAGGACGAAGTTGTTAAAATTCAGAGGTATCTGAGTGGACTGCCACCTTCCATGAGTGACAAGATTCAATATGAAGATCCTAAGACCATGGAAGAGACCATCAGAAAAGTGAAATGCTTGTATGAACAACAAGGAGAAAGGCCTATCCTTCGGAAGGTCTGGGATGATCGGAGGAAATTTAAGAAGGAACAGAGGCAGAAGGGAAGCAAGCCTTCCTTTTTCAAAAACAGTCCTTGGGGACAGTCGTATTTTAAAGAGCCTAGGAAGGCTGAAGGGAGTGAACAGATGCCAAGGCCTCCACCTATAGAGTGTTGGGGTTGTAACGGAAATCATAGGTACAAAGACTACCCCCACAGAAAAGACAAAGCAAGAACTATCCATATTGTTCAGCAAGATGAAACAGTGGAGGATATGGGCAATAGAATTTTGAGGATCTACGCAGCCCTAGACAATAAGCAAGAAGAATTTCAATTGCACATGATTGAAGTGGAAGGTACGATCAACAACCGTCCACTTGTTATTTTAATTGATTCAGGGGCTAGCCATAGTTATGTAGATCCTAGAGTGGTGGATAGTTTGAATCTAATGAGAAGCAACCATGAGAAGTCTTGGTTAGTGCAGTTAGCCACAGGGACCAAGAGGAAGGTCACTGAATTGGTTAAGTCTTGTTCAGTGGACATGAAAGGAATGATCACTAAGGCTGAATTGAACATTCTTCCTTTAGGCTCATATGATTGCTTAATTGGGATGGACTGGTTGGACCAACACATGCCCTTCTGGATTGCCGTAAAAAGAGGTTCACATGCCTGAACGAAGAGGGAAATCAGGTAACAGTCCAAGGAATTCCCAGAGACGTGGTTGTGAGGGAAATCTCAGCCATGCAGCTGAAGAAATGTTACCGGAAAGGCTGTTAATTACTTGCAGCTCAGGTGGAAGAAGCATCCCAAGATGTAGTATCGAATCTGGAAGACCATGAAGTACTCAAGGAGTTCAAAGATGTATTTCAGGAGGTACCTGGACTACCTCCGAGGAGGGACATCGATTTTTCTATAAATTTGATGCCTAGAACAACTCCAGTTTCGAAATCTCCTTATAGAATGAGTACGCCAGAGCTGAAAGAGTTGCAATTGCAGCTCGAAGAGCTACTAAAGAAAGGTTACATTTTCCCTTGTGTGTCACCGTGGGGAGCCCCGATCCTATTCGTGAAGAAGAAAGATGGGACATTGAGGTTGTGCATTGATTTTCGACGGTTGAATAAGGTCACTGTCAAGAACAAGTATCCTCTGCCAGGGATTGATGATCTTTTTTATCAGTTGAAGGATGCGAAAATATTTTCAAAAATAGATCTCAGATCTGGATATCACCAAGTGAGAATAAAGGATGAGGACATTGGCAAGACCGCCTTTAGAACAAGGTACCGTCATTATGAATTCACAGTGGTGTCATTTGGACAAACAAATGCACCTGTTGTTTTCATGTGCTTAATGAATGGAGTGTTCAGAAATTATTTGGATGAGTTTGTCATAGTCTTCCTGGATGACATCTTGGTGTATTCCAAGACAGAGGAAGAACATGAACAACACCTGAGAATGGTGTTGCAGTTGTTGAGAGAACACCAGTTGTACACAAAACTGAGCAAGCGCTCATTTTACCAAAGACAGATCCATTACTTGGGACATATTATATCTGAAGAAGGGATCGTTGTGGATCCTGAAAAGGTACAGGCCATTCGAGAATGGCCAGCGCCGAGGAGTGTGGCAGAAGTTAGATCTTTTATGGGTCTGGCAGGTTACTATAGGAAGTTTATAATTGGATTCTCAAAGATAGCTCATTCTATCACTTCCTTGCAAAGGAAGGAGAAGAAGTTCCAGTGGACTGAAGAATGTGAGAGCAGCTTCCAGCGATTGAAGCAGTTGCTAACTAGTGCTCCAATCCTAAAGATTTCAGATCCAAACAAGGATTATGTAGTATGCACAGATGCATGTAAGGAGGGGCTAGGAGGAGTTCTCAGCCAAGAGGGATTTGTAGTTTGTTATGAATCCCAAAATTTGAAGGAACATGAGAAGAATTATGCCACTCATGATTTAGAGCTGGCAGCAATCGTCCACGCCATGAGAAAATGGAGACATTACCTCATGGGCAAGAGATTCGAGTTGAGAACAGACCATAACGGTCTGAAGTATTTATTTGATCGGCCGACCTTAAATGCCAGACAATGGAGTTTCTGTGCGAATATGACTTTGATATCAAGCATATCAAAGGGAAATAAAATAAGGTGGCCGATGCACTCAGTAGAAAAGTGCACGAATTACATGCTACAGCCCTTAGCATGTACCAGACTGAGATGAAAGACAAAATTTTGGAAGCTGCAAATGTTGATTTGCAGTACAAAAATCTTGTAGCAAAGATACAGCAGCTTGAGAGACCACAGACCAAGGAAAGTTACACCTTGGGAACTAATGGTTTACTTCTGTATAAAAACAAAGTGTATGTACCCAATGTCCGAGAGTTGAAGCTGGAAATTCTAAAGGAGATGCATAACGTGGCTTATGTTGGACATCCTGGATATCAAAAGACTATAGCAGCAGTCAAAAGACATTATTTTTGGCCGGGTTTGAAGAAAGAAATCGCTAAATACATCGCCAGATGTATGGAGTGCCAGAAGGTTAAGGCGGAGCATAGGCACCCAGCAGGGTTGTTGCAACCTTTACCTATTCCTGAATGGAAATGGGACGTGGTAACAATGGATTTTATCACCGGACTACCTAGAACAAGCAAGCAGCATGATTCAATCATGGTGGTGGTGGACAAGCTTACTAAAGATGCCCATTTTATTCCACTGAAAACCACCCACCGGGCAGCAGATGTTGTTGATATCTTCTTAAAAGAAGTTGCACGCTTGCACGAAATTCCTAAGACAATTGTGTCTGATAGAGACCCAAAATTCACTTCGAATTTCTGAAAAGGATTGTTCAAAGGATTTGGAACGAATCTGAACTTTAGTACAGCGTATCATCCCGAGTCTGATGGACAGATAGAGAGAGTGAATAGAGTAATAGAAGACATGTTGAGAATGTATGTGATGGATAAACCATCAAGGTGGGAAGACTACCTGCATTTGGTAGAATTCACCTACAATAATGGGTATCATGCATCATTGAAGATGAGCCCATTCGAAGCGCTTTATGGAAGAAAGTGCAACACTCCAGTGAGCTGGGATAATCCAGCTGACAAAGTAGTAGTTGGGCCTGAACTGCTCAAAGAGATGGAAGACCAAATGATAAGAATTAAACATAATTTAAAAGTTTCCTAGGACAGGCAGAAAAGTTACGCTGATAGTAACCGAACCCATAGAGAATTCAAAGTGGGTGATCATGTTTTCCTAAAAGTGAAAACTAACAGGAGTTCCCTAAGGCTGGGAAGTTGCGCCAAGTTGGCAGCAGGATTTTGTGGGCCATTTGAGATCCTGGAAAGGATTGGGCCGATTACATACATGCTTGCATTACCTGCATCTATGATTGTACATAATGTGTTTCATGTTTCACTGCTTAAGAAATATGTACCTGATGCTAATCATATTATCGATTGGATTGTGATTCAGGTGGAACCAGATGGTGTCCTGCAAGTGCATCCTGTGCGCATATTGGACAGGAAAAGCAAACAGCTCTGAAATCGAGCTATAGAGATTGTAAATGTCCAGTGGACCTGGTACGGTCCTGAGGACATGACATGGGAGCATGAAGAGGTTATGCGGGCAGAGTACCCGCATCTTTTTGAAAATTTTGAAAAGCTTGCAGAGACAGTGTAAGTTGCACTGAGGACAGTGCAAAAATAAGGGGAGGGGAATTGTAGTGTCCCCAAGGCCGAGCCCCACTGTAAACCAAGTTCTGAAAGGAATTGTGATTATGTTTTATAGGATGGTGAGCCAAGTTCTTATAAGCTGGAGACTTATGTGTTGTTAGGCCAGGGAGCCTAAGTGTTGAAGGCCTGGAGCCTGCTGTTGTACTTGTATGTATGCAGAACATTTAATAAAATATAAACGCCGCCAGGTGCAGACCGACCACGATGAATGAGTGAAGGGGGATTGAGCATCCACAGAGTGGGCAAGGTATTAGGGGCTGGAAGGTGGGAAAGGGGCTAAGTGTTGAGCCTAGGGGCTAAGCCTAGGGGGGCTTAAGCCTGGGAATAATATTTTAATATTATTCCAAAAGATATGTGCATCATATGTTTTTATCCTAAGTGCTTTTGGAAGGACGCGTGATTTCCCAAGTGGTGGGAGGAACGCGTGCTAGTGGAACGCATGCAGTTCCATGGGTGACAAGTGTCAACCCTGGTGCATGCGAATAAAATGGCCAGGGTGAGCCATGAGAAGGTTCCATTCCCATTCCACCGGATTGTCTGAACGCGTACGGAGCTCTGAGCAGTATGACTAACCCTACTCCTATAGAGAACCTTCGAGAGACCCTGTGACTCGAATGTCTGTGTCTGATTCTGAGAAATCTCGTGCATGTAACCCCAGCATACGAGAAGCCTGTGTTGAATTCAGGGAAGATTCTTTGCTTGTTCAGGAAAGATGAGCGAGCCTATGCGAGCATTCCCTGTTCTGAAGTCGTGACTGTGAAGCCATCCTGTGATTGTCGAACCAGTTTTTGGAAAGCCTGTGTCTGTTTTTCCGTGGGATTGTTGAGACTACGCAGTACTGGACTGCGTGAGGCTTGTTGTCCTGTGAGCGACTCCCTCCAGGTGAGAGAGTGCGTAGGGGAAGGAGAGAACTCTTGGAAGGAACCCTGTAGTTTCCATAGAGCCCGGAGACTTCCGATCCGGTCTGTTCCTATAGCCCAAGGTAAGGGAGATTGGCAGCCGAAGGACTGTCTAGGTGACAGAGAAGGTGCATTCTCCTGGGGTGGAACAGGCATGTGGGGAATGAGGTTCTATGGGCAGTGAGCATGGGAGATTCCTTGGAGAGAATCCCTTCCTTGTGGTTGTGTGTGACTGTTTTCCCTGTAACCTCAGCCTGAGCCTAGATTCCTTGCCTTGGGGTGGAACTTAGTCCCATCTCGGGGGTGAATCCCTTCCTTGTGGTTGTGTGTGACTTTTTTCCCTGTAACCTCATCCTGAGCCTAGATTCCTTGCCTTGGGGTGGAGCTTAGTCCCAGCTCAGGGGTGACCCACTGCTGAGTTGATGAGCAGTGCGGTCTAAGGCTAGGAGGTTCGTGGAAGGCTTGCATTTGGTTGGTGGATCCCACCATTGTTACAAGATAAGTGTCTAACTATGTTTTATCACATTTTATCATGTCTCTACTGTAAATTTTATCATGTTTTCCGCTGTGTATACGAATTAATATGGAATGCTATGGATTGTTTAATTATA
>ML798122.1:41614-74710 GCA_009831015.1 Picea engelmannii
GATGTGGTACCAAAAGTTTGACACATAATTCCTTGGATTGGGATTTGTGAGAAGCAGGGATGATCACTGTGTATTTTCCAAGCAGGTTGGTAATCACTTCATTTATGTAGTGTTGTATGTTGATGACATGTTGTTGGTCGGAAATAACATGGATGTTATCAAGGAGGTGAAATCACAGTTATCCTCCAAATTTGACATGAAGGATCTCGGTGCTGCTAAATTCATTCTAGGAATGGAGATTAAAAGAGATCATGCAAACAGGAAACTATGGTTGAATCAGAGAAAATATGTTGAGACGGTATTGCAAAGGTTTAATATGCATGGAAGTAAACCAGTCAAGGTTCCTATTCCTATAGGTGTAAATTTATATGTAGATCAGTGTCCCAAGACACAGGAAGAAGAAGAGGACATGTCCCATGTTTTGTATGCCAATGCAGTTCACAGCTTGATGTATGCAATGGTCTGTACTAGACCGGACATTACACATGCAGTGGGATTTTTGAGAAAGTATATGTCAAAACCAGGGAAGGATCATTTGACAGCAGTAAAGAGGGTCTTCAAGTATTTGCATGGCACTACCAATTATGGATTGTGCTACCAAGGAAAACCAGGATTGGACAAAGTGGTGGACATACATGGATTTGTTGATCCAAACTGGGCTAGAGATATGGATCGCAGAATATCTACAAGTGGGTATGTGTTTAACCTATTTGGAGGAGCAATCAGTTGGATGAGAGAAAGACAGGTTGTAGTGGCACTCTCAACTACAGAAGTTGAATACATGGCAGCCACTCATGCAAGCAAGGAAGCAGTATGGTTACAGAGATTGTGTTCAGGTATTGGGTTGGTACAACAAGCAGTGAGATTAGATTATGACAGTCAGAGTGCAATATTCCTCGCAAAGAACCCATCTTATCATTCGAAGATAAAGCATATTGATGTTCAGTATCACTTTGTGAGAGACATGGTTGAAGAAAAGAAGGTGTTGCTGGAAAAGTTTGACACTTTGAAGAATGTTGCAGATTCATTGACAAAGTCTGAGAGCACAGAAAAGTTCTCCTAGTGTAGAGTAACAATGGGCATTGTTGATTTGGATTGTTGACTATATAATCTTGTGTACCCCTGGATGCAAAGAAAACAACAAGTGGGAGAATGTTGGGTATGTGTTATATTATTTGCATGTGTGTGTGTGGGTGTGTCAGATTCGACAACTGCTATTTTTAACAGATTTTTTTATTTTTAGCGGTTTTCTAAATTAATCCTGGATTAAGGTATTAGGGTTTTGGTAGCTATGGAATACCTAAAACATTGTATATATTGTATGGTGAATGGTGAAATTAATACAATGAATAGTTGAAAGGTGCGGCACCAAGGAAGGATGGTTTTCTCCTGGTTAAGGGTTTCTTGTGTAAATATTTATGTACTATGTGTATGAGCCATTGATTAATTTATGTTTTTCTTAAGAATCTATATGCATTGTTTTACTCATAGGTTTAAAACTTACAAAAATCTACACCAAAAATTTTTGCAGGTACAAAAGATTGAAGACAGCGGAAAGATGGATTTTCAAAAAGAATTCATTCTTACACCTTACAACTACTTTGCATGGAAGGAGAAAACAGCCATACATCTCCGAACTAGAGGATTATATAGGTTAACCTTGAATACGGATATAGAACCGACATCAGCCATAGAAAAATCCAAGTATTTAAATCGAATGGATGAAGCACTCAGAACAATTTGTAATCTTATTTCTCTCGATCTCTTTTTTCACATATCTTCCTATAAGACTCCCAATGAAGCCTGGACCACCTTGGAAGGGATATTTGGAAAACAATATGAGATGAGGGGACACATGATGGAGGTGGAATTGCTCACATTGGATCCAAAAATCTTCGACAATATCTAAGATTTCTTTACAAAATTCAAGGACTTACTGTCGCAACTCAAATCTTGCGGGGTTGATAAATCTAAGGAGGAGAAACAAATGGTTCTCACCATTCTCTCCAAACTTGGTCCTGATTTATCTGTGTTCATTTACACATTCCACTCAGTTAGATTCACCTCCAGATCCACCTGGAAGATGCCTTCTCTTGAGGAATTTATCGAATCCATGACACAAGAGAAAACAAAGCTCATTAACATGGGGAAAAAATCAAAGGCCCAAAGGCGCATGCATTTACTGTGCAAGATGGCAGCCATAAATATCATAAATCTAAATATAAAGACAAAAGGAAATCTCATGCACATCCGAAGAAGGAAGGGTACATAAAACCCTTCATCGATGCCTCCGGATCCAATGGGAAAAAGGGAATAAAAGGGGAGAAATGCAGGTATTTTCACAAAGGATTCCATCCAGAATCCACATACATGCCAAAACAAATAGATCTAATGACTCAAATAATTCAGCAAAACAACCTTTGAGATCACATCCCCGAGGGTGCCAAGAAGAAGAAGCCAAAAGATCAGAAACCCAAGAAAGGCAATTTTAGCCATGCCTTGATTGTCATCAACTCCTCTCCCGATGTTTGGATCGTAGATTCAGGAGTATCACATCACATGGCTTCCTCAAAAGTAGTATATTTTTCATTGGATGCATGCAAAGGGCCTCATATTCTGATAGGGGACAACTCTTCAATTGAAGTCACCGACAAAGGAAGGATTGAACTCACCAATGGAAGCTTCGAGAATGTGTTGCATGTTCCCAAACTTTTTGTCAACCTTCTCTTCGTGTATCAGATGAAAAATTTTGGCACCGGAAATAAATTCATATTCATACCAAATTGCGTGGACATCTATGACATGCAAACCAACTCCAGGGTTTCTACCGGTGAGGTAAATCATTAGTCTAGATTGTATACATTTTCTGAATTCATTGAACCTGATTTTGCTTTACTGTTTACTAATGTTGATGAAAGTAGTAAGATATGGCACAAATAGTTTGGACATTTGAATTTAAGATACATGCAACAGCTTAGCAAGCAAATATTGGTTGATGGTCTACCAGACTCCATTTCTCCAAGGGAGTATGTGAGGGATGTGTTCTCATAAAACACCCTCAAGAGAAATTCGACAAAGGTAAGTCTCAGAGAGATTCTGCGCCTTTATATTTGATCCATAGTGACATTATGGGTCCTTTTTCGCATCCATCTATCAGAAAAGCAAGGTTTTTTCTCTTTTTTGTTGATGATTTCTCATGTTTTACATGGATTTACTTTCTCAGGCAAACCTCCGAGGTCTTTCAACACCTCGAAGATTTCAAAGCTCTGGTTGAGACACAGTCTGGAAAGAAGATCAAAGTCCTACGAACTGATAATGAGGGAGAGTATGCCAATCATGAGATCCATAATATTTTCCATGAGGCAGCGATTTAGTTGTAGCACACAGTTCCCTATACTCCACAACAAAACAGAGTCGTTGAGCGGAAAAACAGATCTCTAAAGGAGAAGGCATCTTGCATGATGCATGCAAAGTCACTACCATAGAGACTATGGGCCGAAGCACTTAATTTTGCAACATACATTCAAAATATATCTCCCCATAGATCTGTCAAGGATAAGACCCCCTACGAGGCTTGGAGCGGCCTTAAACCGGAAGTGACCCACTTTCACATTTTCGATTCACATGCATGGGCTCGAATTCCCTCTGAAAATAGGAAGGCACTTCATCCACAGAGCACTGAGTGTATTTTTGTTGGATACCCTGATAGTGTGAAGGGATATAGGCTTATTGATCTTTCCTCGAACCAACTCATCATTGAGCGTAGTTTCCAATTCGAGGAAAGTGTCTCGCATGTATCTAAGCAGTTGCATGCAAACACATTCATTCTTCCACTAGTCCGAGATGATGAGCATGCACATGTCCACTCTTCTTCAGATGAGAGTTTTGATTCAGATGCAAAGTCAGAGCATTGAGATGCAGTTACAGAGCTAGAGAAGAGACCCAAGTGGGCAAAGACTACTCTTCAGGATGTAGGGGATCTCGTTGGTGATCCAACCGATACTAGGAGGACTCGATATGATTTCGAGGAGCCTCATGTTTCACTCACTACCACTAAACCATTTCCCTCCAGGCATATTTTCTTAGTTCAGTATTCAGATCCACAAGCTTATGGGAGGTTGCTGGAAATCCCTTTTGGGAATCTACCATGTAGGAGGAGTACAACTCCCTCCTCAAGAACCAGACTTGGGATTTGGTTCCCCTTACTTCTGGGAGGAAACTTTTCAGATGCAGATGGGTCTACAGGACCAAGAGCACAGCAGATGGACAGATTAGAAAATACAAAGCCAGGCTTGTTGTCAAAGGCTTTCAGTAGGTGCATGGTATTAACTATGATGAGACCTTCGCTCCAGTAGCAAAGGTGGATTCCATGTGATTGGCACTTGCCATTGCGGCAACCAAGGGAAGGGAAGTCCCACATGAAGAATTCATTTCTTCAAGGTGATCTCTCTGAGGAGATCTATATGGAGAAGCCACGAGGATTTATGCAGGACTCATCTTTGGTCTGTCATCTGAAGAAGTCCCTTTATGGCCTCAAGTAGGCTCTGAGGGCATGGTCTACCAAGATGGACTCCTACCTGTTGTCATAGAACTTTGTACGTTGTAAATCAGACCCAAATGTCTACATTCTCAGGATGGTTGATTCACTTCTACTCTTAGTTCTATATGTTGATGATTTGTTGATAATCGGTTGCTCGACTTCAGTGATTGCTGCAGTCAAAAGGATTCTACATGACATATTTTTTATGACGGACATGGGTCTGCTACACTTCTTCCTTGGACTCAAGATCAGTTAGGATGCATCGGGCATCAAATTGTCTCAGTCCAAGTATGCATGAGATATCCTTGAGAGATTTCACATGACAGACCGCAAGTCTGCTCCAACTCCTTTCCTATCAGGAGTCAAACTTGAGGATGGCGGAGAGACTGCATTGGTTGACAACACACTGTACAGACAGCTAGTGGGGAGCTTGTTGTATCTCACACACTCCAGACCAAACCTCTCATATGTAGTTATCGTAGTTTCTAGGTTCATGGAGGAGTCGCATGAGCTACATTGGAAGGTTGCAAAGTGTATCCTTCGATACATATAGGGAACCATCACCTTTGTTATTCATTATGCAGCAGACTCTACATTAGATCTCATCGGGTTTACTAAATCTGACTAGGCTAGAGATAACACTGATCGCAAGTCCACATCTGGTTACTCACTCAGTCTTCGTTCTAGGCCTATATGTTGGTCGAGAAAGAAGCAAGTTGGCATTTCTCTATCAGAGGCCGAGGCAGAGTACAAATGGGTAGTTAACATAACCATTCAGGCTATGTGGCTACAACATTTTCTCACTGAGTTGGGCATTCAGTTTCATTGGTTGATCGTCATCTAGTGTGACAACCATAGCACTTTGAAGTTCTACAGTGATCCAGTTCAGAGGCAGTGGACGAAGCACATCGATATCCACGTGCACTACATTCGGGACTTAGTACACGAGGGGATCATCAACCTACAATTTTGTCCTTCAGTAGAACAGACATCAGACATCTTCACCAAGAAATTCACTGAGAAGAAGTTCCATTCTCTACGAAGTCATCTTGGAGTGAAGGACACAGATGCCTAACAATTGTAGTTCTTCTTTTTACATACATTGTACCTTGAGGGGGGGTTTTCCCATGAGGTTTTTCCTCTTTCCTCACTTTATTTTCAGTGTATCTTTTGTATTTGGGTACCTAACATGGCCTCGTTGTCGGGACCCATTCTTTATTTTCACCATAGTGATGTTTAGGGAGGGTGTTAGAGTTAATTCACACACACCTAGGATTTCTTTTTCCTAAGTTTTTTCCTTGTTTAATAGTCATAATTAGTCATTAGCCAGTCTCCTATATTTTAGGGGAGAATATTCCACCTGGAGAATAGTCTCTTCAGTTGACACTTCAGTTTGACTAGTTGAGTTGAGTCTAGATGTTGCATTGGTTTTGTCACCATGCAACATTGGGGTCATCACCATTTTAATGCACACTTTCTTTGGGATCATCACCATACTGGCGCATTACCCTTGATTCCATGATCTACTCCTCACTACACTATGTTCAGTTAGTTAACTAAAGACTGGTTGACTAGTTAACTCAGCTAGGTTGCAGTTCACTCCCGTAACTGCCTGAGAGACTAGACTAGGTGGAATTTCACTCCCATAATTGTTGGTGTGTGTCCATATCACTCCATACCAACACTATGGTGCATTGGTTCTCCTCCAATGCGCATTCATTGAGTTATACAGAGTATATCATGTGTAAATTATTCATTATTCATTACAGTTAATGAGAATTCTTCCATTCTTTCTCTCCTTCTTCTTCTTTCTCAGTTTCTCTTTGCAAATGTGTGTAGTATTTTCTAGCTAGATCTATTATGTGCAGTTTCAACACATTTACAGTCTTGGGCAAGTACGCTTCTTTTCTGCAAGTACTCGGGCACTTGGAAACCATTAACCATCACTGAGACTTGTTTCCAATCCATCTTCCATCTCATATATTGAACTATAGGAGAATCATAAATCATATTCTATTACTTCACTTTCCATCTCACTTCCTCGTAGGTTCGCCCAAGACTCCCCCCTTGTGTAAGACTTATCCTTCACTAAAGCGATGGGAGGGTTTATCTAAGGTGGAAGTGGGTAGACTCTCTCATAGTTCTCATCATCTAATGGATTGAGTCAGGATTTTTCCAACCTACAATTTGTGTGACAACATTTTGGTGTCGTTGCCAGGGAGGATTTTGAATCCTCTTCATGCCCTAATGACATGTTTGCAAACTATCCCAAAGCTTTTACCTAGTTTTCATGACGACTCCACTTGAGGGAATTTCTCTTTCCCTTTCCTTCCTTGATGAGCCAAGACTCATCCGATGACTCCACCTTCCCAGAATCCTTCATCCTAAAAAACCCTTCCGCTTGGAAGATTCAAACCTTCCAAAACTTACCAAAGAAGGCCTCCTCTACATTCCCTGATTGTCAAAAAACTCTTTCACGGTAATCTCCCACTTGCACTAATGCCTCATCCTTGGGAAAATGGCATCTATAATCCATTGAAGGAAGTATTGCATTCATGTGGGATAAGAGGAAGGGCAAGCCCAAATGTGATAAGAAGAATGACAACTCTTGGCTTGGCCCTTACATCATCACGAAGAAGTTTGAGAATAAAAAGCACTACTTCTCATCTTTGTCCATGAGAAAGATGTCATTACCAATGGATGGGTCTCTCCTCCAACCCTACATTCAAGGTACGTGACGTATTCAAGGCCCACGCCCCAGGTAAGTAGGTAGGTCATCTTGGTTTCTTGCATTTTGCATCTTGATTTCTCATGACAGTTTACTGCATTTCATTTTTCTCTACTTGCATTTTTTTTACATGCTTCTCTCTTATCGTATTATATGAAAAATGCAAAATTTTCTTTTCTAGATTAGTTGTAATTTTTAAATTTTGATTTATGATATATATGGACAAAGGGTGATATAACCACCCTAGATTTTATGTTTTCATGTTTCATTTTAGGCACAGGTATGACCAGGACATGTTGAGGTTCTCATGCACTCTATAGTGAGTACATGTCCCCAAGTAGGAGCCAAATGTTATCCCCAATTTCTAGGGATAACTACAGAGATGATGTCTCAAGGCCCTCAAGTTGCAGACATGAAGTACCGAGAGACAGATGACAAACAATGTCCAAATTCACAGAGAGAGACCTGCTTCACCACCACAGTTCTTGGATTTGTGACGACAACATCCCCCACATAAGCTTTCTTCTGGAAGATGATGGGTCTTGCTACATGAGGTACAAGTCATGTATTGCGATAAGTGTCACTTTAATATTTCATGCATTTGAGTATGTTGCATTTAAAGCTGCTTTTGATTATAAAATGTTTGCTTGAAAGTTGTGCTCTTTGCCCTCTTTCACCTTGGTGGTTGACATTGCGCCCCAGTAAGTGGTCACCCTTAGGGATGGTTTTTCTATTGGGAGTTATCCTTTACAATTCATCATGCCATTCCCGATCATACTTACCATTTTTCACACTTCACCCCTTATTTGCCTCCTTATCTTTTGGGATTTTTGGGTGTATTGACCCGAGAAGGGATTATACCTCATTTCATGGGAAGAAGGGGTTGAAGGCCTAGAGGTTTGTAGTTGGAAAAGTTGAAAATATAAAATCCAATCATAAACCCTCTAGATGCTCACCCAGGGATCCCGAGGACAATGAAATTTCTCTCATAAGAAACTAATGGGACTTGTGAAAAATAACAATATAAAAATGCTAACCAAGGTAAAGCATGTGTGGGCAATGTTTTTCATGCTAAGGTAGAAGTCCCACACATTGTCTTCAACTTGGGGAAGCATAAAGTGACTAGGGTAGATTCAAGGTGGGAAATGTTTTTCATGCTTAGGTATAAGCCCCACCTTTGCTTCAACCTGGAAATATCTTAAAAAACAAATGGCAATAAATGGGCTTGGAAAAAGGATGCATTGAAAATGAAGGTGCAACACACCCTCTACAAAGGCACCCATAAATAAGACAATATGAATCCTTGTATGTCATGAAACCCATGCCCAAAATACTTAACCCCCCATCCACTTCATATATCCACATGACTTAGAGAGGTGTCTATTGTTCCTGATATTTACTCTAGGCTCACAGAATAATGTCAGGCATCCAAAATTTATAATATTTGTTTTTATATTGCTTTTCTACCTTCAGCTTGAGATGAAGCTTCAATAACCTAATGATTTAGAAAACACGGAGGCAAGTCTCTTCCTTTGATTTTTATCGATATTCAAGAGATGGAAAGAAGAATTATAGCAAACAAATTTGACAAACAAAGTAAGGTATCCAATGCTCATAAATCTTACCTTATTTGCAATAGAAGAAACATGAAGAGCATGTCTTAAAGATTAATTAAGATAAGGAGATCCACACAGATACAAGTCTTGTTTTTAAAGGTCTTGTTTTTCTTACAGTACAAACAGAGGAAAAGATGTAGTTGAACATACATCCAGTCATATGAACCACAGTAGATGTATTACTAAATTGCAATCCTCCAATCCTTAAGCACCATAGAGTGAATAAAATGGATTATGATGAAGTAGAAACACACAGAAAACACATAACTCAAAGAAATGAAATGTAGAATCTATGTCTTTCCTGTATAAATTTGTATTAAGAAGTATCTCTTTACATCCGGCTAGAAAAAACCTTGATTATATCTCTAATATGTTTATTTATACAAAATTGTATTAACCAAAATTGGTTAGACTTCCACACTTCTAGATCTCAAAATATAATAAAATCTAAACTAATTAAATATTACAAAGATTTGAACATATGTCCTTCTTCTGGAAACTCCATCGCTTGTTCATTGTATTGAGGTTTATCTTTCCTTCATTTGCTCGTAGATGCAACTGTCTTTTTCTTATCCTTGTATTGTGTGTGCAAATCTAATCATGCAAGTACAAACCTGGGAGGTTCTATATTGACATTTAATTCAAAGGTAAAATCCTTTTTATGCATCAATGGTAAATTCCTTTGAATTTTTACAGCAGCCTTCTAGGTATTTTGATATTGTAAACTCTGTTTGACAAGAAGATCATTTAAGACTTGCAAGTTAACATGATTGAATTGCAATAAAGTATTTTGCAATCTCTCCCTGCTTTTCTTCAAATTTTCCTTTCTTTTTTCAACCTCAACTTTCCCAATAAAAGAGTGAATATCACCAAGATCAATTTATGCGATATCTACATCCACATCTAAAAGAGCATTTAGATAAGCAGTCTTTTTTTCTTTAGCTAATATTTTTCTTTCTTCGAGATTTTTTTCCCAGGCTTTTAATGTCATTTCTCCTTTCAACTGTTCAATTTCTGAAAAGGGAACAAACCCTGGTATATTGAGATTTTGCTTCCACACTATGAGTTCATGAAATTTGGATCTAGCAATAATACATTCTTTCTCTTTCCCAACAATAATTTGTAATGAATTATTAATGAAATAATAATGCTTTTGGATAATATCCTAACTTTCATAGAAATTCTGTTGAACTATCTGCAATCCCTCATTGATCTCCAATGCTTGTTTCTTAAAAGAAGAGATGTCAATAATTGTACTTTCAATTGTAGTTATTCGGGCTTGCAATTGACTTATGAATGCATCTTTCTGGGAAATAACGTTCTTACTCAAGTGTTGATCTTGAAGACTTACCTTCAATTTCTCCTCTAAGTGTTTAATCTGATGCTCAAAACCTTGTCTGGCCCGAGTTAGCTCAGAATTGACTTTCTCCCTGAAAATAACCTTTGTTTGCCTCAAATAATTTTGCAACTACTAAATTATTAAAAAAAATGGTCTAGCTGCTCTTTCAATTTGTCTATTGACCATAAGTTAGATGTTGTAAATGCCCCCAGGGAATCTGCTACATATTTTGTGAATTCAGGATCACTCTAACCCTGCCCATCATATATCGTTTTTTGCTTTTTAGTAATTACTCCTCCTTTTTGTTGAACTTCTCTTCGTACAATAGCTTTTTTTTTTCTTGTTGAAGAATAAATCTGATGAAGTCATCTCTTCTGTTTCAATGGGTGTCAAAACATATATATTTATTACTTATGAACAAGGCATCTCAGAACTTGTTGCTAGAGGAGTCAAAGATGGGATGGGAATTGCAAGTGCAATAGATTTCCCTTGAGTTGTGACATCTTTTACAGGAGTTTCAGTGTTTGAAGTCAACTAAGGAAAAGTATGTCCATGCTTCATAAATGCTTCAAACAATGCAAATGTTTCTTCAAAGGTCTTACCTGGAAGGGCTCATCTTGTAATTGTTGTATTCTTAGACAATATCTCTGGTGTTTTTTCAACTTCTTTGGTTTTGACCTCGAGCATGCCATGTTGCTTGGGATTTGATGATGGTGTCACTTGTGAAGAAATTTGACAAACAAAGTAAGGTATCCAATGCTCATAAATCTTACCTTATTTGCAATAGAAGAAACATGAAGAGTATGTCTTAACGATGAATTAAGATAAGGAGATCCACACAGATATAGGTCTTGTTTTTACATGTCTTGTTTTACTTACAGTACAAACAGAGGAAAAGATGTAGTTGAACATACATCCAAATATATGAACCCCAGTAGATGTATTACTAAATTTCAATCCTCTAATCCTTAAGCACCATAGAGTGAAGAAAATGGATTATGATGAAGTAGCAACACACAGAAAACACATAACTCAAAGAAATGAAATGTAGAATCTATGTCTTTCTTGTATAAATTTGTATTAAGAAGTCTCTCTTGACATCCAGCTAGAAAAAACCTTGATTATATCTCTAATATGTTTATTTATACAAAATTATCTTAACCAAAATTGGTTAGACTTCCACACTTCTAGCTCTAAAATCTAAACTAATTAAATATTACAAAGATTTGAACATATGTCCTTCTTCTGGAAACTCCATCGCTTGTTGGTTGTATTGAGGTTTATCTTTCCTTCATTTGCTCGTAGATGCAACTATCTTTTTTTATCCTTGTATTGCATGTGCAAATCTAATAATGCAAGTACAAACCTGGGAGGTTCTATATTGACATTTAATTCAAAGGTAAAATCCTTTTTATTCACCAATGGTAAATTCCTTTGAATTTTTACAGCGGCCTTCTAGGTATTCTGATATTGTAAACTCTGTTTGGCAAGAATATGATTTAAGACTTGGAAGTTAACATGATTGAATTGCAATAAAGTATTTTTCATTCTCTCCCTGCTTTTCTTCAAATTTTCCTTTCTTTTTCAACCTCAACTTTCCCAATAAAAGAGTGAATATCACCAAGATCAATTTCTGCCATATCTACATCCACATCTAAAAGAGCATTTAGACAAGCAGTCTTTGCTTCTTTAGCTAATATTTTTATTTCTTCAATATTGTTTTCCCAGGCTTTTAATGCCATTTCTCCTTTCAACTATTCAATTTTTGAAAAGGGAACAAACCATGGTATATTAAGATTGTGCTTCCACACTATGAGTTCCTAAAATTCGGATCTAGAAATAATACATTATTTCTCCTTCCCAACAATAATTTGTAATGAATTATTGATTTTGGATAATATCCTAACTTTCATAGAAATTTTGTTGAACTATCTACAATCCCTCATTGATCTCCAATGCTTGTTTCTTAAAAGTGGAGATGTCAATAATTGTACTTTCAATTGTAGTTATTTGGGCTTGAAATTGACTTATGAATGCATCTTTCTGGGAAATAGCGTTCTTACTCAAGTGTTGATCTTGAATACTTACCTTCAATTTCTCCTCTAACTATTTAATTTGATGCTCAAAACCTTGTCTGACCCGAGTTAGCTCAGAATTGACTTTCTCCCCAAAAATAACCTTTGTTTGCCTCAAATCATTTTGCAACTGCTAAATTATAAAAAAAAAATGGTCAAGTTGCTCTTTCAATTTGTCTATTGACCATAAGTTAGATGTTGCAAATGCCCCCAGGGAATTTGCTACATATTTTGTGAATTCAGGATCACTCTAACCCTGCCCATCATATATCATTTGAACTTCTCTTCGTACAATAGCTTTTTTTTTCTTTTGAAGAAGAAATCTGATGAATTCATCTATTCTGGTTCAATGGGTGTCAAATAATCTATATTTATTACTTATAAACCAAGCATCTCAGAACTTGTTGGTAGAGGAGTTAAAGATGGGAAGGGAATTGCAAGTGCATTAGATTTCTCTTAAGTTGTGACATCTTTTACATGAGTTTCAGTGTTTGAAGTCAACTAAGGAAAAGTATGTCCATGCTTCAAACAATGCAAATGTTTCTTCAAAGGTCTTACTTGGAAGGGCTCATCCTGTAATTGTTGTATTCTTAGACAATATCTCTGGCGTTTTTTCAACTTATTTAGTTTTGACCTCAAGCAGGTCATGTTGCTTGGGATTTGATGATGGTGTCACTTGTGAAGTTAGATTACCATTATGAGTAAGACTTTGTTCTACTCGCAAAATCTTGGGTAAACCACTCCTTATGTGTTTTTGGAAATTAAGAATACATGATTGTTCTTTTTCAGGAAGATTATGGAACCTGGATATAACTTCTTCATATGATTTGGCTCCTATGAAAACCTCATGAAAAGGTGAATATTCATGGAAATATTTCTTCATATTGAATTGGGCCAAATTATTTTCCACCACTCTATGTGGAGCATGCTTTTTGAATTCAATGGTAGCCAATATAATATCATCTAAGGTTGAAGCTTCAACCTTAGCATGTCCAAAATATGATAAAGAAAATATACCAGCCTGTATAGGATAGGTTGTCCAAACTCTTTTCTGAGTAGCCGTCATCTCTTTGGTAATACCTGCATAAACTGTATGATAGGCTACCTCCCTGCATACTAGTCTATCTGGTAGAAATCTGGGCAGAGCATGTGGAGATTCATAACAACCAAAAACTCTGATATAAGAAAAACTTTCTTGAATATACCAGTCTGCAATAACACCTAGATTCCCCATTATTTGTTCAGAAATTTTGGGAGGAGGATGACCATAAATGGCTTCATGAATTGGAATAATAACATTGTGGAAAATCGCATAAAAACAATCCTTTGCATTTTCCTCCCACATTCTGGAATGATAAATGTGTATTGGCTCAGTGACAGTTGAGGTCCAGTTCCAATACATCAGAGGAAATGGGGTTCTGAGACATATAGCATCCATAATATATGCAGATATATAAAAGGGAGCATGCTCTCCTTTAGTTTTAAGGGTTGTATAACCCTCTATTTGTTTGACCAAATTATCATACATTAACTTTCCCCAATCAAAAGTAAAACCTCCTGCAACTTCATGAATTATAAGAACCCACTCTACAGTGAAATGTGAAGGTATTTTCTTTCCTAATAATCTACAAAGCATCATAGCATACATAATGTGTGCATCATAAGAAGTTGTAGAGTATATGTCATGAATATCTACTTTGAATTTGTTTTCATTTCCCCACCAAGTTTTAACTATATCATGGACAGTCCTGTCATAACTTATACATTCGTATTTCTCAAATTTCATTACAAATGGTGCATTATAAACATATCTAGGATTACTATATATTTTATACATTACTTGTATGTCCTCAGGTAGGAATGAGCCGGCAATAGTCTCCTGATGGTTGTAGATAGTTATGGTCAGTATATCCACATGGTCCAGAGCCCAACATATCATATCTGTATAGGGCAAGTATTTTGGCCTTGTCGCAACCTTGTGAAGTTTTGACTTGGCCACCTCCTTAAGCTTATTTATAGTTCACACATCTTAACCCTCACTTGATTCATCAGAAGGGAGGTATTTTTCATCTCCCGAGATTTCATAAACCCTCACCCATGATTTAATGTTGTCTGTTAGGTGAGCAGTAGTACATGAGTAAATGTTTGAATTTGGGTTCGGCCCTTCTACAGACGAATAGTGTCTTCTTGTTGCTTTGCGCGGTGCCATGATTTTTTGTCTCCAATATCAGTCCCTGTAAGAAACAAAATTTATGAATACAAACGCAAAGGTAAAAAATTTGGACACGAATGGAGAAATGATAGAAAGTTCAAATCTTTTATTAAATTAAAACACAAAACACTAATCAATTATACATTCAATCATTCATTAATTTGAATGACAGGGTAATTATGGTAAATCTGTCAAATTTATTACTTGATGATAGCGAGATTTTTCAAATATTTCACACTAACCAAGTTCAATATACCTTAATAATTGTGATTAGCGAAGATAAGTATTTCGGCACTTCAACGTTTGGGGGTTTTGAATAGGGGATGCTAAACATCTACCAAAGGTCGAAGTCACGGAGTAATTAATCATTCTTTAATTAAGATTTGCTTTAATTAACCGTTGATTTGTCCTTTTAAGATTTAAATGCTTTGGAACTTCAAGACTTCAGAGCTTCGCGACTTCGGGAACATTGCAATAGAAATGTTTAAAACTTTCCTAAAGGCCGAAGTTGTGAAGTTATTACTTACCATTAATTACGCCTAATAAAACATGTCTTTAACCTTTAATCTCTGGCACTTTACTACTTTGAAACTCCGACACTTTGTGGTTTTGTTGATAATATGATATTCTGGAGGACAATATCCCGAAGTGACATAGCAGGATGATGTCACATGTGATGACGTTTCATGAGAACATGAGTGACACGTGTAACCCTGAATCATGAGAATTACGTGTCCAAAAATGCCCAAAATGAATGCCAAGTGTTTCCACGTGTAAAGAATGTCAGGTGGCATAGGACATGTCAGTGAAGTATTTTACTTAACAAAACAAGTTCTGGAAATTCGTAACTCCGGAGCTTTGCAACTTCGGGGTTTTTAGGACCTTTAATCATTTGAGCTTAGAGAGACGAAGCATGAAGTCCTGAAGTGGAATTTCAAATGGGAAGTATATCGTTGATTAAGTATTTCGCAGCTTTGAATCTTCGAACTCCCGCGAACCATAAATCTTGATAAGTGTCAGGTTTAACGGTTGATGATTGATCTGCCTTGTCAAAATGTAACAAAAATTTTACTAGTATATAAAATGATAATTCTAAAGCTAAAACTTTATTTGTAAATGACAAAAATTAAGAATAAATTTAAAGAATTTAAAAATTGAATTTTTATTCAAAATTTTGATTTATGTTATAATAGTTTCCACCTAGGAAACACTCCTTGATTTAAGGAATGATTCACCCAATAGGTCACTTTGTCAACCCTCCCATACCGAAACTTGGAAAATTGTATAGGTCGGTCTTTGAGCACTTGTTTAATTTGATGAGGTAGTTTTTGATGTACATGCTTAGATGGCTCTTATATTAAATGTGATTTTACTTGACATGATGCTTTCACTTGAGATATTTGGAGGGTGTACTTGTTTGTCTTTTCAGGACCTTGTTGGTGGATGTTTTGGAGGAACAAGCCCAACTTGGGCCTTCATTGGGGCAAGAAGCCCACCACTTGGATATCATAGCCCAGACATTGGGGCAGTACAAGAGAGAAATTATTCCTTTGAAGGAAAAGGAAGAGACCTTGGAATATCTCACCTAGCCCTTGCAAGCCCAATGATTTTCCTTTGGAGGCTAAAACATCACTTTGAGGGTTTGACGTCACCCTAGGGTTAGGGTTGTGGTGGTGGTGATGTTTTTTTAATGGAAACTTGGAATTTTTGGAGGAGGAATACCTTTTGCATCACAAAGATGAGACTAGCACATGAAGAAGGAGCCTTAGGAGGTGCAAAGACCTCCTCCCTTTGCTCAACGAATTTCTAAAGTGTTAAAACGTCACTGATGCAAACCCCCTACTCTCCCTCGGGGCTGCGTGACCTCTCAGTCAAGGATCTTCGATTCTCCGAGCCAAACCGGCTCTCTGAAACCTCGATGGCCTCACTTTATAATTAAACACAAACCCTTTCATCTTTTGGTGCAGGTCCTATGGTACCCGCAACCTCTTCCTTCGCACTCCTGAAATATCAACTTTCAGGCTCTAGCTCCTTTTCCATTAGCCCCTTCCTGCATGTGACCTCGAGGGATGAACTGACGTAAGCACATGATTGCGGGGTGGCCAAGAGTGGTTTGAGACCACACTGCTTTTCTCCCCGTAATTCACTACCAGTTTCCACGTATCCCTTTGTCAATATTGTGGTTTTGAATGCGGCCCGCTCTTAAGATTTTAAAGTCCAATCACTTTTTGTCCCCGCTATTAAGCGCGACCGTTGATCTTTTGATAGCTATCTTTCCCTCTGCTCCCATCTCTTACAACACGGAATGACAGAACATCACTAGTAGGGTATTATGTCAGAACAACTTGACTAGGAGCATCATAGGATGTTAGAAAATGCGCATATGCTAAAACATCTTTATTTAGAACATCTCCAATTGTCAGAACTAATAGGAACTAAGATATTGTTGAAACATATGGAACTAATGGTTAGGGCACTCCAACTGGACCCGCCTCTGACACTGATGTTAGTCGGGCAGTGCCTCTTGACCGATGGTTGAGATCTGCCTTCTTTTCTGCCTTGGTCAACTTTCAGTCAATGACCCTTTTTCTCCTTTCCGTCCTTCTCTCTGGAGCACGCATTCCCAAATTTCCACGATCAATCGACACGTGTCCCTTTCAAATCAATGGTTGTGATTTGTTTCGGCAATTCAGGCTTCAAGAGTTTCAAACTCTCTGCCTTCGCTTTCTCTCGGAGTGTTTTCACCTAAAGTCCACGAATCTCTGCCATGTGTCCTTCTAAATCTGATGACTATGATTCACTTCGGCTATTCAGGCTTCGGGAGTTTCAACTCCTTCACACTCGCTTTCTCCCAGAGTGTTTTCACTCGAAGTTGATGATCTGTCAATGTGTGTCTCCCTCAGATCAACTGTTGTGAATTTCCTCGACTCTTCAGACTTCAGGAGTTCCAACTCCTGCAAGTTTATTTTCTACCGAAGTTATAGATGTTCCACCACCTCTCCCTCTGGATGATGGACGGTCCCTAACCTCTTCGGGAATTCGACGATTCCTCGCTTCTGTGTGCACACAGAGACTTAAATCTCATGCACTTTGCCCAAATCCAATGATCTGGAATGCTCCCACTCCCTCCTGGACGGATCTTGACCGATATCTCATGAAACCTTCAGAGCTTCACTCCCTTTGAAGATTTCTCCCCGTTGTCTCTTCTGAGCTTGATTCCCTTGAGGATTTTGATCTCCCACACACTCCTTGAGTTCCTGGGATCTCGACAAACTCATATCAAAAGATTTATTCGAAAGAAACTCTTCCCGCACTCCTTGCGCTTCTCCGTTCTTGTTCTTCGACACTTAGTCGCTTCTTTACACTGTGCACTCCTTGCACTTGGTCTAAGTTCATGTCGTTCCTTTTGAACTCCTCTGAGTCAATTCAAGACTCTGTCAATGCACTCCTTGAGTACGATATGCACTCATTACATATGAGTTATCATATGATCAACCATAAACAACCATACATAAACGAAATGAACTAAAACACACAGAATACACCATTCACTCAATCACACCTCGAAATGAACATTGTCCAAGGAATTAGAACAATTATGTTTGTTCTATTCATCCATGAAATAAATTACAACATATTACAGTTCTTCACTGCATCTTTCTTCTTTTCCTATCTGCTACTCTAAAAAACTCACTCTTGTCTCTTGTTCTCCTTTTTAATACAATACAACAATAATCTATCTAAGGAGTGGCTCCTGAAGCTCTTCTTTGTCGTGTTTGCAACCTATCTTATCAGTTTATAGCGGTTACCTACCTTGTCTTATTACAATAACTATCAGTTATTACCAGATAAGAGCTGACACTCTCTATCCGCAACTCCTTACAGTCGTACAAGACTTTACAAATAAGATATATTTAAAAACGTTGTTTCCAAAATATCTCAACAAATCGTTATGTTTTTGAGTTAAATGTTGATTTGAAATTTGGTCTTGCTGAGATGTCATATCCCTGCCTCCACGCTTGCTTATTTGACTTTGAAGGCGATGCTCTTGCATCATACTCCTCTAGCTAAAATATTCATGGGCTCCTATCCATGAGCTCCTGCATTGTTTTTCTATGCTTCAAAATATCAAGTTCAGTGAACCAACTTGAATCTTCCACTATATTATCCTTCCACTTCACTAATTATTCAGGATATGTCTTCCTCCTGGTATTCTTTCCAACTCTTTGTTCTATGATTCTCTCCATCTGAGGTTTTTCTGTTGTGGGAATTTGTTCTTCCCACCAAACTTCTTTTTGATAATCTGATTCTCCTGCATCATCTCTCCTGTAAGGATACGGGTCTACAACATTGAATATCGGTGATATCCCAACATTGTCTGGCAATCCAATTTCATAAGCATTGGCTGCAAATTTTTTGAGAATCTTGCATGGTCCTATCTTCTTCATCTTCAACTTGTTATATGTTCCCCTTGGAAACCTTTCTTTTCTCAAATGAGCTAAAACTTCATCTCCTACTTCGAAATGAACTTCTCTCCTCTTCTGATCAACTTTGTTCTTATATTTCAGGCTGTTGTCCTGTAGATTCTCTCTGACTTTGTCATGGAATTTTTGCATTTTTGTTGTAAAATATTCTACACCAACACTTATGAATTCATCTTGATTCAGATCTCTCAACTCTGTAATCCCTCTTGTGCCAGAATGTGGTCCCATTGACGGCCTTTCCCAGTGACTAAACTTCTTAACAAGTTTCCTAGACTCATGTTTACTACTTCAGTCTGTCCATCTATCTGAGGGTGATATGTTGAACTAAAGGACAAGTTTTTCCCCAACCTCTTCCATAGAGTTCTCCAAAAGTGTCCTACAAATTTTGTGTCTCTATCTCAGACTATGCTCCTAGGAAATCCATGTAGTCTCACCACTTCTCTGAAAAACAAATTGGATATGTGTGTAGCATCGTTTGTTTTCTAGCATGGTATGAAATGTGCCATTTCTAAAAATCTTTCCACCACAAAAAATATGGAATCACTCCCTTTCTGGGTTCTAGGCAATCCCAATACAAAATCCATACTGATTGCATACCATGGCCTTTCTAGAATTGGTAATGGTTGATACAAACCAGTGTTCTTTTGACTTCCTTTTGCATACTGGAAAATTTTGCATTTGTTCACAAATGTTTTCACATATGCCCTCATGCTCAGCCAATAGTATGAATTGATCAGCTGTGCAAATGCCTTATCATGACCAAAATGTCCAGCTAAACCTCCACTATGTTTCTCTTTCAGCAAGTTATCTCTCATTGAGCATCTTGGTATGCATAGTTGGCTCCCTTTGAACAATAATATATCCTGCATCAAATATTATGTCCATGGGCTTCTGTCTCCCAACAAAGGATTCTTACATGCCTCATAAGCTTCCTTAAAATCTGGATCTTCTTGATACATTTCCTTGAGGTGTTCAAACCCTAAGGTATCCATTTGGAATTCTTGTACAGTTAAACTCCTTCTTCTCAAAGCATATGCAACTTTTTTAGCAGTTCCAACAATATGTTTAATAACAAAAGTAAAATTCTGCATAAATTCTACCCATTTAGCATGTCTCTGATTCAACTTTTCTTGCCTAGTAATAAACTACAAAGCTTGATTATCACTTTACAAGACAAATTATTTAGGAATTAGATAATGCCTCCACTTCTTTAAAGCTTGAATCACTGCATAATATTATTTTTCATATGTCGAAAAATTCTTCTTGGTGTCATTCAGCTTCTCACTGAAATAAGAAACTGGCCTATTATCCTAACTCAATAATGCTCCAATAGTTACTCCACTTGCAACACATCTCACTTGAAATGTTTTTCCAAAATCTGGTAAGACCAGAATTGGTTGTTCTGTGATCTTCTCCTTCAACACTTTGAAACTTTTTTCAGCTTCTTATGTCCAATTAAAATACTTGTGTTTCTTCTTCACAGTGTCCAGCATGGGTGTACATATACCACTGAAATTTATGACAAACTTTCTATAAAAACTTGCTAACCCATGAAAACTTCTTACCTCAAATATGCTTCTTGGAGATGGCCATTCTTTGATTGCTCTCACCTTTTATGGATCCATCTTCAATTCATTTCAAGAGATCACAAAACCCAAGTATATGAGTTATGTTTTCATAAAACAGATTTTCTTCAGATTTATCAGCAATTTTTCTTGTTGCAACCTTCTCATCACTGATGTCAAATGTTTTAAGTGTTCTCCCTTTGTCTTACTGAAGATTATTATGTCATCCAGATACACTATGACAAATTTTCCTATGAAGTCTTTGAATATTTCATTCATTAATCTCATAAATGTGCTTGGGGCATTTGTCAACCCAAATGGCATGACCATCCATTCAAACAAACCTTCATTTGTCTTGAATGATGTCTTTCATTCATCTCCCTCTCTCATCCTTATGATGGTATCCACTCTTCAAGTCTATCTTGGAAAAATAGCTTGCTCCACTCAAACAATCCATCAAATCATCCATCCTGGGTAAAGGGATTGTATACCTAATGGTGATCTTATTGATGGCTCTGGAATCTGTACACATTCTCCATCCTCCATCCTTCTTTGGACTCAACACAGTTGGTAGTGTGCATGGGCTTAGGCTTTCCGTGACTAAACCTTTATCCAGTAACTCTTGGACTTGATTTTTGACTTCCTCATTCTGTCTAGGTGTCAACCTATAAGCTGCATTGTTTGGTAAAATAAATCCTAGGATAAGTTCAATATGATGGCTTATACTCCTAATGGGTGGCAATGAGTGAGGTAACTCATCCACTACTATGTCAACAAAATTTTCTAACAGTTCCTGGATTTCTTCAGGTAAATCTTCCACATAATTATTTGTCAGGATAACTCTTGGCTTCCTCACTATACAAAACTACATCTCTTGCTCCCTCTTGACTTCATTCAAGAGTTCATTCCCACTCATGAGAAGTATACTTGAACTAGATTCTTTCTTTTGTTCTTTGTCTTCTATTGGCAACAACATATGTGTCCTACCATTCTTTTCTAAGGTATAAGTATTCTTCCTCCCATCATGAATAATGTTTTTCTCAAACTGTCATGGTATCCCCATTAAAATATGACAGACATCCATAGGAATTACATCACATAATATGTCATCCCTATAACCTCCTATTATAAATTCAACTTGGCATTGTTGACTTACCATTACTTGATGTCCTTTCTGCAACCATGATACCTTGTATGGGTTTGGATGTGCAGTTGTCTTCAGCTCCAGTTTCTCCACCATCTCTATGGATACTAGATTTTCAGTGCTCCCACTATCTATGATCACCTTGCAAACTCTGTCTTTCGTTTTGCAATCAGTTATGAACAGACTTGTTCATTGAACTGGTTCATCTACCTCCTTCTCTGGTTTAAGAATAATTTTCCTCGTCATGAGGTTCTTTCCTCCTTCTGCTGCTTATGTTTCCACATGCTTCTATGCTTCAAAAATGCGTGTTTCTCCTCCTCTAATGCCTTTCTTCTTCTCTGGGCATTCCCAAGACATGTGCCTTATATTTCCACAGGCATAACATCTAGTTTCACCTCCTATGTATCTTCCTCTTTCTCTAGGAAAAGAGATTCTTCCTCCATGGTGTCCTTACTTAGAACTTCCACCTTTCTCATGGTGACTATGATGCTTTCTAGCTTCATGCTTTGGTTTCTGGAACTTCTCTCTGTTGGTTCCCTTACCTCTACTTGAATTTCCTCCTCTATTTCGTTGGCTTTATTTTTTGGCCAATTTCTCTTCAGCTTTCAAGGCTACTTGATAAGCATCCTCGACTTTCCTAACAAACATCATGTTGATTTCCTCTTGTATTTCATATCTCAGTCCATTGATATACCTAGTTGTTTTTTCATCATCATTCTCTTTCTGTCCAGCCCTAATGTTCATTCTGTAAAATTCCTCATTGTATTCCTTCACTGATAATATTTTGTCTCAGGTTCTGCAATCTCTTGAACATATTGATTTGATAGTCCTTTGGGATAAATTTTTATTTTAGCTTGGCTACCATCCTATCCGAGCTTTTAATTCTCTGCTTGCCCTTGCATCTGCGATCGGCTTGCAATTCGTCCCACCATAGTGTTGCATGACCCTTCAGTCTTGTCACTGCATGCTTCACCATATTCTCTTCGATATCTTCATAATCGAAGTACTTTTCCATAGCACGTACCCAATCCAACAATTCTTCAACTTTTAAATTGCCTTCATACATTGGTACATCTATTTTTTCTCTGGCTCCTATTCTTGAAACAAATTTCAATAAGCGGTCTTCTGCAACATCCTCTGCTACATCTTCTTTGACCTCGATCTTTTTTCTTTCAGCTTCACCGATACATCCAGTGTCTGGTGCTCTCCTTTACATTGTTTCCATGGCATCCAATATCATTTTGAGTCGCCTCATTTATTCTTCCATTTCTGGATTCGCTTTGCATCTTCTGGGTGGCATGATTCCACTGTTTCACCTTCTAATGTCTATAAACAAAATCAACTCTTGATACCACTGATGATATCAATTTATCTCCTTTCTCATTGTATGTTGTTTGCAGACAAATCCAATAGCTCTAATACCACCTAATGCAAACCCACTACTCTCCCTCGGAGCTGCGTGACCTCCTAGTCAAGGATCTTCGATTCTTCGAGCCAAATTGACTCTTTGAAACCTTGATGGTATCACTTTGTAATTAAACACAGACCCTTTCATCTTTTGGTGCAGGTCCTATGATACCCGCAACCTCTTCCTTGGCGCTCCTGAAATATCAAGTTTCAAGTGCTAGCTCCTTTTCCATTAGCCCCTTCCTGCATGTGACCTCGGGTGATGACCTCACATAAGCACGTGATTACAGGGTGGCCAAGAGTGGTTTTATACCACACTACTTTTCTCCCTGCAATTCACTACCAGTTGCCACGTATCCCTTTGGAAATACCAAGGTTTCAATTGTGGCCCGCTCTTAATATTTTAAAGTCCGATCACTTTATGTCCCCGCTATTAAGCGTGACCATCGATCTTGTGATCTCGGGCAATGCCTCTTAACCGACGGATGAGATCTGTCTTCTTTTTTTCCTTGGTCAACTTTCAGTCAATGACCCTTTTTCTCCTTTCCTTCCTTCTCTCTGGAGCATGCATTCCAAAATTTCCATGATCAATCGACACGTGTCCCTTTCAAATCAACGGTCGTGATTTGTTTCGGCAATTCGGGCTTCGGGAGTTTCAAACTCTCTGCCTTCACTTTCTCCCGGAGTGTTTTCACCCGAAGTCAACAGATCTCTATCGCGTGTCCTTCTGAATCTGACAGCTACGATTCACTTCAGCTATTTAGGCTTCGGGATTTTCAACTCCTGCACACTCACTTTCTCCCAGATTGTTTTCACCTGAAGTCGATGATCTGTCGATGCGTGTCTCCCTCAGATCGACGGCTATGAATCGCTTCGGCTCTTCAGACTTCGGGAGTTTCAACTCCTACAGGTTCATTTTCTTCCGAAGTTATAGATCTTGCACCACCTATCCCTTTGGATGATGGACGATCCCTGGCCTCTTTGGGACTTCGGTGATTCCTCGCTCCTGTGTGCACATAGAGACTTAAAGCTCGTGAACTTTTCCCAAATCCAATGATCTGGAACGATCCCGCTCCATCCTAGACGGATCTTGACCGATATCTTGTGAAACCTTTAGAGCTTCACTCCCTTTGAATATTTCTCCCCGTTATCTCTTTTGAGCTTGATCCCCTTGAGGATTTTGATCTCCCACGCACTCCTTGCATTCCCGAGATCTCAACAAACTTGGATTGAAGGATTTCTTCGAAAGAAACTCTTCCCGCACTCCTTGTGTTTCTCAGTTCTGGTTCTTCAACACTTAGTCGCTTCTTTACTTTGTGCATTCCTTACACTTGGTCTAAGTTCTCATCGTTCCTTATGAAATCCTCAAAGTCAATTCAAGAATCTATCGACGCACTCCTTGCGTACGATATTCACTCCTTGCGTACGATATTCACTCCTTGCATACGATTTCTCAGATGAGAAATTATTAAAACTTATCCAGTTCGTCACAAATTCATATGATCAACCATAAACAATCATACATAAATTAAATGAACTAAAACACACACAGAATACACCATTCACTTAATCACACCTCAAAATGAACATTGTCCAAGGAATTGGAACAATTTTGTTTGTTCTATTCATCCATGAAATAAATTACATCATATTACAATTCTTCACTGCATCTTTCTTCTTTTCCTATTTTCTACTCTAAAAAACTCACTCTTGTCTTGTGTTCTCCTTTTTAATACAATACAACAATAATCTATCTAAGGAGTGGCTCCTTGAGCTCTTCTCTTTCCTATATGCAACCTATCCTATCAGTTTCTAGCGGTTACCTACCTTTTCCTATTACAATAATTATCAGTTATTACCAGATAAGAGCTGACACTCTCTATCTGCAACTCCTTACANTAAGGAGTGGCTCCTTGAGCTCTTCTCTTTCCTATATGCAACCTATCCTATCAGTTTCTAGCGGTTACCTACCTTTTCCTATTACAATAATTATCAGTTATTACCAGATAAGAGCTGACACTCTCTATCTGCAACTCCTTACAGTCATACAAGACTTTACAAACAAGATATATTTAAAAACATTGTTTCCAAAATATCTCAACAACTCGTTTTGTTTCTGAGTTAAATGTTGATTTGAAATTATGTAATGTTGAGATGTCATATCCTTTCCTCCACGCTTGCTCTTTGAATTTGAAGGCGATGCTCCTACATCATTCACCCTAGAGAGGGTTGACGTCACCTTTTAGGGTTTCTTATGTGCATTTTTAAAATTAAATTTAAAATTATTTTATAGAAGGGAAAAATAAAGGGAGAATGGCTCCCTTATTTTATGGTTTACCCTGATTTATGTGGACAAACATTTTTTAGGAGTTTTGTATAAATAAGAATCATTTTCATTCCATTTTGACATAACTCGCTCATGTGAGAAAGACTACTTGGCTGAAATTTCCGCCCTCTTTAGGAAAATTGGATCATCTCTCTCTTGTGCAACTATCTAATGGTGTTTTCTCTTGGTATATTGTAGAGATAAGGTGGTGCACACCTTTTGGAGGCTTGTTCTCTTGCTTATGGATGGACATTGCTTGGTAAAACTAGGGTTTGATCTTGCTATTTTGGAATTGGTAAGGAAATTTCTGCATTTTGTTGGTGTTTTCTTCTAGTTTCATTGATAATATTGTCTCAAACCTTTGGAGGAGTATAAAGGCATACACCCTCCACCAAGTTTTATGTTATTTGCTAGTTGATAAGCCATTGTATAATAAGGTTACTAGGAGGAGTAAAAGGGCTTAAACCCTCCTAGCCTTACCTTGGTTAGTTTTGCATGCTCTAGGGAGTAGAAGAGCCTACAACACTAGTGATATTGTGTATATAACTCTTACATCCCAGACTCCATTTACCCAATAGATACAAAACACTAATCTGAAAATTGCAGTGGAGAAATAAATTATTGCATTGAAATACACGATTTTACGAGATATTCAAATTGTTTAAAGTGGAATCAATTATTTGTTTCAATAGCTTGCTTGAGCCACTAGGGTGATTTGATTGGTCAAGGAAATCTTATTTTCATTACAAAATTTATGCTACAGCCATTAGGGATGCATAAAACTCATCTAAACTTCTCTCTTTTTCTCACTTTTCAACCGTCGGAAATTGCTAAAAAACTGTCATAATAATCTACTAATCCTAGCACATATTTTCGGTGGTATATTAGTGATTTTTGGTGGTTGAAATTTTATTTTGTAGCAACCTTTTTATACAGCCATAAGTCTGTCATAATATCTCTTCAGTAACTTTTCTTAAACAACCCTACTTTGTCGCTAAGTCTAGCTTTATCTTACTTGAGTTATACTAGTCATTGTTAGCTTAATCCTTTGCATCTTTACTTGACTTTTAGCGATGTATATAGAAACTTATATTATAATTCACTTGTTGATTTATATCATTGTTTATTGATGCTATATAGGGAAACAAGCTTCACTTGCTTGTCCATTGGAATATTGGGCTTGTATACTTGTATTTCTCTTTTCTCGGGCAGGTACATTTCTTTTCTGCAGGTACTCGAGCACTTGGAAACCATTAACCATCACCAAGACTTGTTTCCAATCCATATTACATCTCATATATTGACCTATAGGGGCATCATATTCCATTACTCCACTTTCCATCTCATTTCCCCCTAGGGTCACTCGAGACTCCCCCTTGTGTCATAGTTCTCCTTCACTAAAGCAAGGGGAGTGTTTATCTAAGGTGACAGTGGGTAGACTCTCTCATAGTTATTTCCATTTTGTGGATTGGGTCGAGATTATCCCAACCTACAATTTGTGCGATAACATTTTGGCATTGTTGTCGAGGAGGATTTGAATCCTCTTTCATGACCTAACAACACTTTGGAAAACTATCCTTTATGAGGGAAGTTCCCTTTCTTTTTCCTTCCTTTATGAGCTAAGACTCATGTGGCGACACCACCTTCCTAGAATCCTTGATCCCGAAAAACCCTTCCCCTTGGAATATTCAAACCTTCCAAAACTTACCAAAGAAGGCCTCCTCTACATTCCCTCATTGTCAAAAAACTCTTTCATGGTAATCTCCCACTTTCAACAATGGCTCGTCCTTGGGAAAAGGGCCTCTATAAGTCATTGAACATGGCATCCATCGTTGGATATCCCAATACCATTCCTAAGGAAATCAACAAATGGTTGCCAAAATTCGTTGGGAACAATGTAATCACTGTAGACCAACATCTATATGTCATCGGTCGAGACATGTAAAATGAAGGAGTGGAACATGAGGATGTTGCAATGAAGTTGCTAGAAACATTTATCATAGAAGATGCCCAAAGGTGGTTTGACGGCTTACCAGATGATCACCTTACCACTTATGAAGACTTTGCTAAGTTGTTCAAAAGTAGGTGGTCAATGAAGAACGACAATGGTACGCTAATGAACCAGTTCAACCAGATAAAAAAAAAAGGAGAACTAAACGGTTAGTGAGTTTGATACTAGATTTGATAAACTACATAGCCAAATCTCTCAGGATTTGCACCCTACCGCAATAACTACTTGTCTCCTTTATATCAATGCCTTTGAAGTGAAATTTGGTTTCATCCTGAGGGACAAGAAACCCCGCACTTTGGCAGAAGCTAAGGAGTATATCATGGACATTGAAGAGAATCTTTTGTGCTTCTGGTTTGATCATTTTCAGTGTCCTTGTGTCAAAGTAGAACCAAAGGCAAAGAAAACTATAAATAGTGCATTGAATCCAATTGCTCTCATACCTAAGAAGCTTGATCAGATGAATACTCAATTTGTCCAGACTCAAAATCAAGTTATAAGTCGGTTGATAACTTTGGAAAGAAATCAATCTTCTCTCAGGCATCCAATTTTTAGGAAAGAATCTACAGGTTTGAAGGTAAAGCCTCAACAAGAGTTAAAGGCTCCTGACACACTGAAATTTGTTGGGATGGTGAACTTGGGGGAATTACCATGGTGATCTCCTTGCAAAGAACCTCACCTAGAGGAAGAGTGTCAAAGATGAGAAGAAGAGTCTCATGACAGTATCAATTTCATGGATACATATTTTTCCTTTCAGGATGAGGATTATGATAGACCTGCAAGTATTATACAAGAACAAATTGACGAAGCCCGAAGAAAAGGAACTAGAGAATACAGGATCAGAGCACTTAATCAGTTGACTGAAGAAGGAAACAATTAAAGAAAAGGGAGATATTGACCTATGCACAAAGAAATAAAATTCCTATCATGCCTCCACAATATTCAAAAGAGAAAACTTCATCTCAACCAACAAATCAGCTTCACTTTAGCCAAAGAAAATGACTCCCCGGATAGCAAAGAAAGTGGTCCCCCCCCATCTCTAGTTCAAGAATTTCTTCCAAAACCGACACATGCAGAAAAGATTCAGATGAATATAGATGTCCCAACCATTCTTGGAAAGATGAATATGTTAGTTCTTGTGGTGAAGAAGTGCAAGATTCCTTCTGTCATAAGAGAGGTGATGAAGGCATTGAAGGTGCCAAATGAGGAAGAATATCCTCCTATGATGTTAAACACCATGTACCATGGACAACAAAGGGATACCAACCCTCCCTTTTACATATCTCTTGGTGTAAATGGTCTCCGCTTGAAAAATTGTATGTTAGATTTTGAGGCCTCGACAAATATGATGTCTTTGAAGGTCATGAAACAACTTGGCTTGAAAACAACCTGCATATATGGAAATGTTTGTGGCATTGATTCCAAGAAGGTAAAGGTTTATGGTCTCATAGAAGACGTGGAATTAAACCTGGAATATTTCCCTCACATGGCCTTATCATGAACATAATGGTGATTGATGTTCCAGTCGCTTGGGGTATGCTCATATCAAGGAGTTGGGAAACCACTCTTGGTGGGTTTATCAGCATGGACCTCACTCATGCGCACATTCCTAAGGGAGATGGTAACTTCAAGATCCTCTATAAATGGGAGGTGTCAATAAAACATGTATTGGATCAAAATGACCTTGATTATAGTAGCGGGGATGATTTTGATGAGGTTCCAGATACCATTGAGTATTATCCGCGAGACTTACCTTTTATGCATGAAGACTGCATAGATGCACTACTTCCAAGGATGAATAAATATAAAGATAAACTTGCAAAATTCCAAGGAAAGAAGACATGATCCATCAAGATATTGAAGAAAAAATCAAATGAAGGGGATAAGGAACGTTAGAAAGTTATTAAAGATGTTATCAACACAAATTCGCCTTCGTACCCCTACATCGAAAATATACCTTACATCAACTTCAGTGAAGGAAGTATTGCATTCATTTGGGATAAGAGGACGGGCAAGCCCAAATATGATAAGAAGAATGACAACGCTTGGCTTGGCCCTTACATCATCCATAAGAAGTTCAAGAATGAAAAATACTACTTGTCATCTTTTCACAAGAGAAAGGTGTCATTACCAATGGATGGGTCTCTCTTCTGACCCTACATTCAAGGTACATGACTTCTTCAGGGCCCACACCCCAGGTAAGTAGGTAGGTCATCTTTCTTTCTTGCATTTTGCATCTTGATTTCTCATGGTAGTTTAGGTGCATTTCATTTTTCTGTACTGGCATATTTTTTTTTACATGCTTCTCTCTTATCATATTGTATGAAAAATGAAAAATTTTCTTTTCTAGATTAGTTGTCATCTTTTAGGTTTAGATTTATGATATATATGGACAAAGGGTGATAGAACCACCCTAGATTTTACGTTTTCATTTTTCAATGTAAGCACAGGTATGACCAAAAGATATTGAGGTTCTCATGCGCTCTATGGTGAGTACATGTTCCTGGGTAGGAGCCAAATGTTATCCCCAATTTCTAGGGATAACCAAGGAGATGATGTCTTGAGGCCCTCGGGTTGCAGACATGAAGTACTGAGAGACAAATAATTGATATCATCCACATGCACAGATAGAGACCCGCTTCACTACCAGAGTTCCTGGATTCGTGACGATGGCATCCCCCACATAAGCTTGCTTCCGGAAGACGATGGGTCTTTCTCCATGAGGTACAAGTCAGGTATTGTGGTAAGTATCACTTTAATATTTCAGAAATTTGAGTATGTTTCATTTAAAGTTGCTTTTCATTATAAAACATTTGCTTAGAAGTTATACTCTTTTCTCTATTTCACCTTGTTGGTTGACATTATGCCCTAGTAAGTGGTCACCCTTAGGGATGGGTTTGCTACTGGGATGTCTCCTTTACAAGTCATCATGCAATTATTGATCATACTTACTATTTTTCACACTTCATCCCTTATTTTTCTCCTTATATTTTGGGATTTTCGGGTGTATTGACCCAATAAGGGATTGTACCTCATTTCATGGGAAGAAGGGGTTGAAGGCCTAGAGGTTTGTAGTTGTCAAAAGATAAAATCCAATCATAAACCTTCTAGATGCTCGCACAGGGATCCCAAGGACAATGAAATGTCTCTCATAAGAAACTGATGGGACTCATGAAAAATAACAATATAAAATGTTAACCAAGGTAGAGCGTGTGTCGACAACTTTTTTCATGCTTAGGTAGAAGTCCCACACATTTTCTTTAACTTGGGGAAGAATAATGTGACCAGGGTAGAGTCAAGGTGGAAAATGTTTTTCATGCTTAGGTACAAGCCCTGCCTTGGCTTTCAACCTAGAAACATCTTAAAAAACAAATGGAAATAAATGGGCTTGGAAAAAGGATGAATTGAACATGAAGGTGCAACACGCCCTCTACAAAGGCACCCGTAAATGAGACAATATGAACCCTTGTATGTCATGAACCCCATGCCAAAAATAATTAAACCCCCATCCACTTCATCTTCTCCACATGACTTAGAGATGTTTCCACCTAGGAAACACTCCTTGACTTAAGGAATGATTCACTCAATAGGTCACTTTGCCAACCCTCCCATACCTAAACTTGGAAAATTGCATAGGGTCTTTGAGCACTTATTTAATTTGATGAGGTAGTTTTTGATGTACATGCTTAGATGGCTCTTATTTTAAATGTGATTTTGCTTTCCATGATGCTTTGACTTGAGATCCTTGGAGGGCGTACGTGTCTAACTTTGCAGGACCTTGTTGGTGGACCTTTTGGAGGAACAATCCCAACTTGGGCCTTCATTGGGGCAGGAATCCCACCGATTGGATGCCATAACCCAGACCTTGGGGCGGTACATGAGAGGAACACTTCCTTTGAAGGCAAAGGAAGATACCTTGGAATATCTCACCTAACTCTTTCAAGCCCAATGATTTTCCTTTAGAGGCTAAAACAACACTTTGAGGGCTTGGCATCACCCTATGGCTAGGGTTTTGGTTGTGATGATGTTTTTTGGATAGACACTTGGAATTTTTGGAGGAGAAAGGCCTTTTGTATCACAGAGATGAGCCTAGCGCATGAAGAAGGAGCCTTAGGAGGCCCAACGACCTCCTCCCTTTTCTCAACGACTTGCTAAAGTGTCAAAACGTCACCCTAGAGAGGGTTGGCATCACCTTTTAGGGTTTTTTATGTGCATTTTTAAAATTAAATTTAAAATTATTTTAAAAAGGGGCAAAAGAAAGGGAGAATGGCTCCCTTATTTTATGGTTTACCCTAATTTGTGTGAACAAACACTTTTTAGGAGTTTTGTATAAATAAGAATCATTTTCATTCATTTTGACATAGCTTTCTCGTGTGAGAGAGACTACTTGGATGAAATTTTCGCCCTCTTTGGGCAAGGTGGATCATATGTCTCTTGTGAAACTATCTTATGGTGTTTTCTCTTGGTATATTGTGGAGCTAAGGTGGTGCGCACCTATTGGAGGTTGTTGGTCTAATCTATTGTTGTAAATTAGAACATATATTTTAATATCAATCCGGAGTTCATAGAACTTTGAAGCACACCAATGTATATGGAATTTGAATCTAAACTAATTTTGAATCAAATGAATCAAACTTGCATGAGATTTAAACACACTTTCATTGAAGATGAACACACTTGCTTGAAATAAACACAGTTAACAAGACTTAATTGTTGTAAGTAAAAGGACACTAAACTCCTTTACAAGAGGTCATTTCATAGTGTTTTATAAAACATATCATTATGTTGATTAAGGTTGGTTGTCATTGATGTCAACCCTTGAAGAAAGCCCTGCAACACAAAGGTTTGAGTAATGGAACCAAGATTGTTTGATGTAAAGATGACTCATTATTGTCTTTTCATGGTTGATAAGAAGTAAATATGGATGAACTCTAAAGTGGTCCCCTTATGGTGAAAGCCCTCATGGGAAGACGCTTTGTGGAGTAAGAGAACCCATGCTTAATTGTGGAATAACGAGATGAAGGAAAATGAATTTGTCAGGTAAACTATCCTATATGGATAGTGCTTTTCATTCCATTTCCGGTGGTATGTGTAATGTCACATAACTCCTCACGGTTAAAGAGTTATGGTCATGAGAAGTTGGAGACCCCAAGTTTGGGTAATGGACCCAAGTTTGTTTGATGGATAACGGTATGAGTTATGATATATTTTAAGATAATACTATTCTATATGGATAGTACATGTCATTCCATTTCTGGGGGTTGGAGCCTCCTTCCAGTTGCATCTGGAAAACAAAGGAAGTTGGTGTTTCCAATGAATGTAATTCTTCAAGCCATATAAGAAAAAACATTTTGTGGTTTTCTCCCGATTTGGGTTTCCACGTAAAACACTGGTGTACTGTGTATGTGTATGATTGTTCATTTGTTCATTTCTTATTTACTCTGCAGTTATTGGATGATAATTCTTCATTGATATAACACTTGGATTATATGGTTAAAAAGAATTGAACTGCTCTATTATTGATTCACCCCCCCTCTCAGTAATCCAACAATTGGTATCAAAGCAGGTTCCTTCAGAAATCAGTTTAACCACTGAAAGGTAGATCATGGAGAGTATCAACTCATATAAAAATAGAATACCACAGTTTGATGG
>ML798122.1:81702-92850 GCA_009831015.1 Picea engelmannii
TAACAACATAAAATGATGAAGAAAACACATTCAATTCATTCACATAAATCTGATCTCCAAAGCTCCAAGTCTGCAAATTATATTAATAAAAAGTATTGCTAATCATCCATGTCTTAGGATATTTATACAAAGAGTTCATAACCGCAAATGCTAAAATAACTCTTCATCAGTTGATAAGATCCATTATTTACTCTAATAACGTCGAACTCGTCTCTTAGATCCAAAAAATTAATGAAAATCCCAAGAAATCTCAAAACTGCCCAAATTTTGTGCTAAAAACATGGCATTTTCTCATGAAGTGGCCTAGTTTGACTAATGTTGACCAGGCACGTGAGAGGGATTTCTTGGGAAGAGAATAGGAATTTATCCATCTGTGTACATCAAGGATCATGCCACATGTCTCAGAATCTACCCAGGTGTCCTGCAAGTATACAAACCATGGAGCTATTACGGGAAGTTGTAACTTCCCGTAATTTCTGCTAAAATTTTAATTTTAATGTCTAAATTTTGCAAAAATTCAAATCATAAAAAGTAAATAACAAATGTACCTCATATGATCAATTTGAAGCAAATATGGAGGTAATGTGAGAGATGTGAGAGGAAAATGGAGGTAAAACATAGGTTATATGGCAAAAATAAGCATAAAAAACGGTACCCAACAGAGGCTTGTTCTCTTGCTTAAGGATGGACATTGCTTGGTAAAACTAGGGCTTGGTCTTGCTATTTTGGAATTGGTAAGGAAATTTCTACATTTTGTTGGTGTTTTCTTCTAGTTTCATTGATAATCTTGTCTCGTACCCTTGGAGAACTATAAGGGCATACACCCTCCGCCAAGGTTTATGTTATTTTCTAGTTGATAAGCCATTGTTTAATAAGGTTACTAGGAGGAGTAAAAGGGCTTACACCCTCCTAGCCTTACCTTGGTTAGTTTTGCATGCTCTAGGGAGTAGAAGAGACTACACCCCTAGTGATATTGTGGATCTAACTCTTACATCCAAGACTCCATTTACCCAAAAGATACAAAACAGTAATATGAAAATTGAATTGGAGAAATAAATTACTGCATTGAAATGCGTGATTTTACGAGATATTCAAATTGTTTAAAGTGGAATCAATTATTTGCCTTAATAGATTGCTTGAGCCACTAGGGCATTTTTATTGGTCAAGTACATCTTTTTGTTGTTACAAATTTTACGCTACATCCATTAGGGCTGCAACAAACTCATCTAAACTTCTCTCTTTTACTCACTTTTCAACCGTCAAAATTTGCTAAAAAGATGCCATAATAATATACTAACCCTAGCGCATTTTTGGGTGGTTTATTAGTGATTTTTGGTGGTTAATTTTATGTTGTAGCAACCTTTTTCTACAGCCATAAGGCTTTCATAATATCTCTTCAATAACTTTTCTTAAACAACCTTACTTTGTTGCTAAGTCTAGCTTTATCTTACTTGAGTTATACTAGTCATTTTTAGCTTAATCTCTTGCATCTTTACTTGAATTTCAGTGACGTAACTAGCAGCTTATATTATCATTTACTTGCTGATTTATTTCAATGTTTACTGCTGCTATATAGAACAACAAGCTTCAATTGCTTTTCCATTGGAATATTGCGCTTGTATACTTGTCTTTCTCTTGTTTTTGGCAAGTAAATTTCTTTTTTATAGGTACTCTAGCACTTGGCAACCATTAACCATCACCAAGACTTGTTCCCAAGCCATATTACATCTCATAGATTTACCTATAGGGGAATCATCTTCCATTACTCCACTTTTCATCTCATTTCCCCCTAGGTTCACCCGAGACTCCCCGCTTGTGTAGTATTTATCCTTCACTAAAGCGAGAAGAGGTTTTATCTAAGGTGACAATGGGTAGACTCTTCTGTACTTCTCACCATATTTTGGTTTTGGTCGGGCTTTTCCCAACCTACAATTTGTGCGATAACATGGGGAAAGTAGAACTCTGCCCATGGTTGTCCCTCGTGTCATGTGCCTTCATCTCTAACATTCTTCCGCAACATGTGAGAGACAAAAATAAGAAGAAGGATGCAGAGATTATGTGGGGATTTAGACCAAGATCGATGATGGAAAGGTAGAGATTTCCATTGAATTAAGACTTCACATCTAGACTTCGGGGATTGTCAACACATTCCAGGCCCTCTCCATGGCTATCACACCAGTCAAGATTGAATGATTGTACCTAGACAAAAACTACTAAAATCATTCCACCAATTTGACTCAAGAGTTCAGAACTTCATCACTGAGATAATATCAGTGGCACCATCCCTCGCCTTTGTCACATTGTAAGCAACTTCATTGGCTTGAGGACGAACCAACTAATATTGTTGGGGGCCTACTGACACCCTAAGGTTTTGGAAAGATCATGCGTGCACAACAAGTTAGAACTGTAAGCATGCCCAATAGTTTGCAATGCACGGTGCCAAGATGCAGTGCCTACGCCAACCAATGATCTATTGTGAGTGCCAACTAGTTTTGTACTACACAAAAAGACTTGAAAAGATCGCATGCATGTCAAATCCTCTAATTATAATCTTTTTTGTAACAACCAGACTGGTCATGGTCAAGGTTATGGGTGAGATGACAAGTTTGCTATGATTGCCACACCTTGGTAGACCCAAATTGAATGCATGGGGATATGTAAGGGTGGGTTTTTTGTTAACTAAGAGTTCATTGTTATGTTAGATGTATATGAGTTATAGCTCGAGTTACACATTGTATTAGTTATTTTTATGTTTTGTTTCACTAGTTTTTCTAAGATATTATATGAATATGAGAGAGAAAGTAGATTGATATCTCAACATATTGTTGGTCTCCGTTTCACTCTGAATGTGCTCTGAGTAGGCTTTGAACCTCTATGTATTGAAATGTATTTGAAAGATGTTAAAATTAATGAAGCATGAAGCACATTTGTCTTTGTATCTTATGTATTCTGGTATGAATGCATCTGTTATGTAGTATTATGTGCAACACTTGCACGAATGTTTTCAATGCATGGTTCCGATTTGGATGTTTCTGGTCTGTATTGTTCCTTAATGACTTGCATGAAACCTACGGTCTCTATGATTGTCATAGTGTCTCAAGTGAGACCTTCTTAAATCCTTAAAGATTGAATATGATTATGCCTATGGGGTATTTGTTGGTCAAAACCTTTCAAACCCTAGGTCTGAAACTATATGCACCCAACAGAGGAGATGGAACTCTCCCCAAGATTGGTACATGACCATCTAAATCCCTTAGATACTCTTCAACCAATAAATCCTCCTCATTATGCTCCTCTTGCATAGTTTCCTCCCTTGTGGGATTATCTGATGTAGCTTGGGTCTCTTCCACTGGCTCATGCAAAGGGGAGTCAGTATGATCCATCCTTCACCTTTGAGGAGGTGACTCCACACTTTTATGTGAAATGCTTTGGGTCCTTCGAGACCAATGGAGAAATTGGTTAGCTACTTTGAATCAAAGATTCAAAAGTGACAAGATAGAGACAGCCTAAGGTCAACTAACAATGAAACGAGAAGCACACAACTATAAAGTTCCTGAGAGATATCAACAACCAAAACACCTCTCCCAAATCTTAGCCCAAGGTGGTTAGGTCCTGATTCCAAGGCAGTGAAGAGCCAATCAAAAGATCCTTCTAGAAGTTGGTATGGGTTGATTAAGTCCTAAGACCCACTAACAAAGGTGTGGGAGACAATTATGGTAACCTCAAGCAATAATCACACATGGTGCAAGTACCCTAATGAAGATGGGCACCCTCTAGGGGAGCTAAAATGGAGATTATGCATTTGTCTTAGGTATCGAAAGCACTTCCTACTTGCACTCACCTATGTAATGCCCTATGAAAATCCACTAAGTTTACCACTTCACAATCGATGATTGGGCGAAACAATCATGGGTCAAGACTATTCATACAGGAAAGGAATGTAGGACAGAGTCGTCGACTTAAAGCTCCAGAGAGAAGTGGTGTCACCCTGAGGACTTGCCACTTTAATCCAAAACCCCCAGAAATAATCCCACCAAACAAGTGAAGAGGGGATATCTACTCCATTTTCTTGTGTTGGACTTATGCTTGACACATGTGTTAGAGGTTCTTTACTAGAAAGAACTTATTTCTACTAATGGATTTTGCACTCACTAGTCAAATTCTAGTTTGGTTTCACAGCCTTGGGGAGTTTACTCTCTAATCCTGCACCAAGGCTCTATACTTAGACTATATTGTTTTTCTAACAAGAAAAAGTTTAGGTGATTTTAATTAAGTGTTTATTTAAGAGGTTGTTGAATTACTCAAAGGAATGGCAATGCAACTTATGATGTTTAGAGACTCTTGCAATTAGAAACTTAAGAACATTGGAAAAAAAATTCACACTTATCCTTCAATATATTCGGTTTCAAACAAGCATAAAGAATGAAAAATTACAAGCAAAAAGAGAAATGCAAACACAAACACTCTTTTAATATTTTCTCTTTTGAAACTATGTCAATGCAACCCTACTAAACAATAGTTTAAAGGAGAAATCCAAATAAAAACTACTACTTGAAACTCACCAAAATAAAGAAAAAGAACATTAAGACAATGTTTTTTCCCTTTTCTTTGTGGATGAACCCTAAATCCATGCAACAAGCACTAAATCACATGAATACCTGACTATTTGCAAACCCTAATCCTCACAACAGTCAAAACACTAGACAAAGGAAGGAAAAAGGGGAAAAACTGATAAATTTTGATTCCCATGTTATACATGCTCTTTCTGTGAGAGCAACAATCATGTACACTCTCCTTTACTAAGAGAAACCAACATGTGCACTCTTTATTATTGAAGGAAACAAGAATACATACTTTGTTATGGGAAAAAAATTTCACAAAGTCCCACAAAAATCCCTTGAAGACTAGTCTAGAGTACTGACAGTAAGGAAAACATGGAGATGACTATCACATAACCCTAAGAAAATCCAAAAAGCAATAAGGAAAACCCTAATGAGAATAACTCAAGGAGTTCTTCCCAATGGAGTCACTAGTTATATTGCGGGTGAATTTATCCTATAGTTAGGTTGGACTATTAACAAATTAGATTCGATGAACAAAACACTTCAACCTCTAAGATTAGCTGCAATCTATTTTCTATAACTACCATTTGATTACAAGGAGGACCTACCTGGTCCTGATGATTGCTTGGAGACAAATCCATGGATGTTGATCCTTGCTCCACTTGTCCTTGCTCCACTTCAATCTTTAATACCTGCACAAAACAAGACATGAACGTTCCTCAAACCAAATATATAATGATGAAAACAAGATTGCAATAACCAACTTAACTAACCAACTAGGAAAGTTAGAACCATAACCAAACATTGAAAGAGATCAAACAATGAACATTAACACAAAGTTTGGGGGAGGGAAAGAATATATATATTCCTTTTAAATTAAATAAACATCGTTACACAAAATTATACTTGGTCGGTTGTCGACGCCTTATGTAACTATCATTTGAATTCCTCCATCACCATGCCACTGAGGACTACTTCAAGACTCCAACTCTTGTCCATGCAATAAGATGAGGCAAACTAAGATTTTTGAGACCTCAAATGCATGAAAACGAGAAAATACTTGGAAATTAGGGGCTTTCGAAGGGTTGAAGGTCATAAAAACCATAGGGAAACAACAATCTTTGATTGCTTTAACAAAATATTATCAGAATGATAGCTATGTTACTACATCAATGATTACTCTTTCTTCCCACTTAGGCCTCATTTTATACCATTGCAAGTTGATTGAGACAATTTGGAACATGTTTTAGGAAGTTATGGAAGTAGTTTTCTCGTAAACCTTGCTCAAGAGGGTGTGATTTTCATGAATTATATATTTGTTATCAACGTTTTGAGGCACATGTTCCTTTTGTGAGTAGGAAGGGCATGCACACACTCTTATTGTGAGTAGGAAGAGAATGTGGATTACCAAGGAGATTGTTTAGATAGTTTGCAAAGTGATCAAAGTCAACAAAAGTGGTGTATGGTGGCCAACAAGGCATCTCAAACATGAAGGTGTCAAAAGATGCTATAACAAGTGTACATGTGGATTTGAAGAAAACTAAAGCAATGAAAGATTGGCCATGTCCTAAAACTCTTAAAAATATAAGAGGTTTTCTTGGTCTCACTAGTTACCATAGAAATTTCTTCAAGAACTGTGGTAATATTATAGATCCTATCACAACCTTACTTAAAAAATTCTTTCAATTGGACTGACGTTGTATACTAGGCCTTCTAGGATTTGAAGAATGTTATGTGTACAACCCTAGTACTTGCTTTGCCAAACTTCACAAGAATTTTTCTTGGAATGTGATGCATCTAGTAAAGGAACTGGAGTAGTACTCATGCAAGAGGGAAGGCCACTGGCCTTTACCAACAAACAACTCTATGAGAGGCACTCGAGAAAATTCACTTATGAAAAATAAATGATGGTTATACCATGTGGTGGATATATGACATTTATGCCTACTTGAGCAACATTTCCATATTAAAACAAATCATCGCAACTTGAAATACTACCTAGAAGAAAGGATTCCATCCCTCGAGCAACATAAATGGGTCACAAAAATGTTGGGATATGATTATGAGATTATTTATATTAAGATCAAGGAGAATGTGGTAGCAACAGATGGTCTCTCTTGAAAGTATGAAGAGGAAGGGTCCCTCTTTTTACTTTCCTTCATAATAGTAGATTGGTTAAATGACGTTCGCAAAGAATGGTTCATACATCCCAAGATCACCTGCCTAATACAACAACTTCAAATGACACCCCCTACATATTAGGGCCACACTTGGCAAAATGATGAGCTTCATTATAAAGGGTGTCTATATTTGAATGAGTAGTCCACCTTTAAATCAATAGTGTTATCTAAATTCCATGCCTCTCACAATAAGACATTCCAACTTTCATAAAACATATGAACGGATCAAACATTCATTTTTTTGGGAAGGCATGAAGAAGGACATCCACACTTTTGTAGCAGAATGTGACCTTTGACAATGACACAAGGGAGAAATAGTTAAGCCTCCAGAAAAACTACAACCTTTACCCATTCTACGAAGTATATGGATTGACATTTCTACAAAATTCATTGTGGGGTCACCCAGATCTAGCAATAAATCCATCATCATGGTTGTGGTTGATAACCTTTCCAAATATTCTCGTTTTTGTGCTTTATAACACCCCTTTAAAGCCTACATAGTCTCCCAAATCTTCATGAATAGTATCTTTAAACTCCATGGTATGACACAATCTATTGTGATGGACTGTGACCCCACTTTCACTAGAAATTTATGGCAAGAGTTGTTTTGAATGTAGGGCACTGGATTGAATCTTAGCATTGCATATCATCGCCATACTGATGGTTAGACTGAAGCTGTCAAGAAGCATCTGGAAGCATATTTGAGATGCATTTGGAAGCATCCTAATGGGTTCAATGGTTACTCCTAGTAGAATGGTGGTGCAATACAACTTATCATGGTGCCACTCAAATGACTCCCTTTGAGGCTTCTTATGGACAAAAGATCCCATTAATACTACCCTACTTACCTAAGTCTCTAAGGTACAAAAGGTAGACAAAACACTCATAGCTTGGGTTGGCATTTTACACACTCTCAAGTATAATCTGTTAATGGCTCAAAATCAAATGAAGCAACATGCTTATCAACATCATTTTGAATGCCATTTTGAAGAAGGGGATTGGGTGTTCCTTCATCTGCAACCTTATAAGAAGACCTCCTTCAAAGACAACCGCCACCAAAACCTTACTCCAAAGTGAGGTCCTCAAATGTATTGGGCCAGTGGCTCACAAATTGGAACTTCTGAGCTACTCTAAAATTCATCCAATCATTCATGTCTCTTGGTGAAAGAAAGTGGTCGGATGTAATTGTCACATTAAAACTAGCCTTCTCGAATTGGATGAAGAAGGTTCCATTTGGTTGCGGCTTGAGGATGTCCTCAACAAAAGAGAGCATTGTCTCCACTAGCACACTATGCATTGGGTCTTGATACAGTGGAAGAATACATCGTTTGAGGATGCCACATGGGAATCAACATAGATCCTTTAGAAATTCCCTCATCTCTAGCCTACGAGAAAGTTTTTTTCTCTAGAATGTTCCTAGGAGGTAGATAGAACTATATAAAGAATTAGAAGCAATGTAATGAGATGTATTGTGAATTATAATGTAATCAAATCCCTACTCAATTGGAGGTTGTCTCCTTGAAGAGACAAGTGAACATTGCTCTCATTAATAAAGGTATACCATTTTATGGTACTCTAGTTCTTTATTTGTCTATTGTGGTTGCAATCTATCATTTTTGCAATAAATCTAGGTAAAATCTATTGTTTTTTCTCTACATCTTCCAATTTATTAATAAGAACACCACATCAACATTAGATATCTTCTATGATTGAAAGCTTAGGTTTTGTGTAAAGTGCATTTTCATTGTGGTGTATTACTTATTTTTTCTCGACCTCATATGTCAAGAGATATTACTTTTCCCATATTTCCTTACATGCTTTTTTTTGTTTGCTAGCATGTATGTTACATGCGGGACTAACATCTGGTATAAGAAAATGCAACCCAGGGGCATCTAAGTCGTCAAATCACTCGGGGATCGCTTCTGACCCAACCCACACCAACCCTTAACATGGTTCGATTTTTTTGGGTGTCTTATCCCGACTATCGCTAGTTTCGAACCTTGGCTGCCTTATAGAATGAAACCCTTGAAATCCAATCACGCTACTAGGATTTGACTTGAAATTGAAGGACACATGGGTGTGTTTTGATCCACTTATGTGTGCACGGGTGATATCATTTAATATAATATCTCCAGGTACAACCACACATTCGACCACTACCTCAAGGTGTCCCCATGGCTCCAAGTTAAGCGGCCCTCATTGGAATTAAACCTTGCCTAATGGTGAAAAACTTCTCACTTTCCACCATTGGATCCAACCTCTTTGGGCTTCCTCACAAGCTTTTCATTGAGCTTAATGTCATATTTTTGCATCTCTTCTCTTCTTATCTTTCACCAATTATGCACACCAAATCTTGATATACTTACTTCCCTGTCTTTTTGAAGTCAATCCAAACACTCCCTTTCTTTTTGTTTCTTTGATTTTAGGAGTCATTGACCGAATTTGGCCACTTATCAACATTAATATTCTTTTAATTTGTATCATGCATTTTAACAACATGTGCATTATTAGTCCCTGTCGTAGGCATAGAGGGACTATAGCGATCGATAATTCGTTGACCTCTTATTAGTTTGTCCTTTGACCACAAATATTTGCATAATATCTAATGTTGGAGCTAGGGAACTAAAAACATTGAATTTTATATAATAAAAAGTACCATATATATAATGATATGATTGGATAACAGATTAGAGGTCTTATTTCCAGATTCGCTATTCTCAATGTTTTATATGTTAGCATATCCAAACTTTTTGATCGTCTACAGTCTTTTTGAATAATATATTTTTATTATGCATTGCTTGAAGGTGGATTAATACTAGCATTAGTTTGAATGTTTGTCTTAGCATTTTCTGCTAGCATTGTCTTAGATCATATACGGTGGTTTTTTTATTTGTACTAATCATATTGAAATGTTTAGATAATTCCAAAGTTTATAACCTTGTATTGTGATTTTTTATTTTATTTGTGCTACTATTATTGGTCCCTGCCGCATGTATTTGTACTGAAATGTATTGACACTTTTTTTGAGGTGCTTGAATAGGCCTGACAACTTAAATGTTTACATGACACGAGGTCCTCCAACAGACCTAACAACTTAAATGTTTGCATACCGCGAGGCGCTTAGACATCCTGACAACCTTAAATGTTTATTTAAATACGCTTCTTGGAGTAGATTTTTCCTCGAAATTTTCCATACAATGTTGTAGTGATTTTGGACAATATTGTTGTCCACCGCCAGTTAAATAGGCATTGTATGTTTCATCCTTCTTCTAGCCTTGCAATGCAATTTCTTCATCGTTGAAGCTACATACATTGTTTACTGGTTCGGTGAGTGCTTCTTCTTCGTTGGTTCGTCGGTTGTTTCTTGTTGTTGTTGTTTGGTTCACAATTCGACCAGCGCTTCTACCTTTCATCGTTTTGAAGTAACTTTCCATGCCATAGTTCCATTTTCTATTCCTTCTTTGTTGTTCAGTGTTTGAAGTTTGCAAGTAAGAATGTTTGCTTATTTATATTGGCATGATGTCATATGTTTCTGGTTCCTTCTGTGCTTTGGCTGCAGTTTCATAATCGTTGGAGATACATATGTTGTTTACTGGTTTGGTGGTTGTTGCTTGTTCGCAGGTTCGTCGGTTGCTAGTTGTGTTTGTTTGGATCAAGTTTACGCTTTGAGGCCCTAGGGATGCAGTTGGGCATGTTCGTGCTTTCTCATTGGTTTGGTGCTTGTTGTTTTCTCTTGTTTGATTCGGCTTTGCAGGGTTGGGCTCTTGCGTCGGTAGTTGGAGCTGGTTTTTTTTTTTTGTATTGTTATTATTTTTTGGGCGCTTTACGGTGTTCATCCCCTACACCCACGAGTGGACATGCAATTGTGTTATTTTCCCTGTCTGGCGAGGTTGATATCTGTTCTACTATGAGATTTTGCTGGTACTTCAGCGTTGACATGATAGAAAATAGTTGCATGAAAAATAGTTCAAGAAGTACATGTGAAATTGCAATATTCGTTGTTTTTTTGTTAAAATAAAACATATGCAGGCTGCAGTTATAAACCATGTATGGTGAAATGTGCCCATATGACAATATATGTTCTTTATCCTCTACACCGACTGGTGTTCCCATGATACAATTTGTCTTGTACTTGAGATATGATATGTACAAAAAAGATTCTACAAAATTATATTTCCATGTCTGGAAGCATATATGGGTAGTTTGCCACGGAAAACCAAAAATCTTGTATCGTGGGCACAAAAGTTTGTGTAGAGGATAAATAACATGTATTTCCATGGGTGGAAGCATATATGGATACTTTGCCACGGAAAACCAAAAATCATTTAGCTACAACCATGCAATTTCGTAATATTTTGTGGCTTGTAATATATTTTGGGCAAGGAAAAAAATTACATATTTATAAC
>ML798122.1:106932-120278 GCA_009831015.1 Picea engelmannii
ACAAGCCATTTTTTATCTGGGCAAATTAATTTCCCATGAATCTGTTCCCAATTGTCAAGCTTCAAAAGGAAAATAAATTTTATATGTCATCCTACTTAGTTTTTGTGATAGCACATTGCTGCCAGTTTTCAGAACTGTTTCTGTCCAAGAATGTCAACTGGGAATTCGGCCCAGTAATGTTCTGGTACTAGGCCTTGTGGAAGCACAAGGATTCCCACTGTTTTTATGAGATTTTTAATGGCTTAATGTCTGTTTTCAAAGTTTTGCTGTTAGGAGAAGACGCTCCCGCATATCTGAACATGAAACCGATTTTTTGGACAGGAAGGGGACACTTGAACATTTGGATAATTACACTGTGATAAGAATTTTTGGCTCCAGGGAAAAACCTGATCTCCTTCCATGTCACATTATGGACAAAATGTTTGTTGCAGAAGTAGCATGACAATACAACTACTGGTTTCATCTATTGCAAAAGAAGAGAAAAAACAGTTCATTCCTCTGCCTTGGAAAGTCGGGGACTTCGTGTTGAAAAACGTCAACAAAATTGATGAATTCACAGCGCATTCTAGCAACTTCAACCTGAGATATGCTAAAAGCCTAAGAGGGTTCGACCTCGATAATATTTTTCGACAACATTTACAAACACTTGGCTTCAACGATTGTTTTTTCAAAAAACACCTGTCCGAAAACATAGGCACTGGTGGCAACGCTCCTGCTTCTGATGCCGATGACCTAGACACACTGCAAAGAATCACTAAATTGTACAGGCAACAGGGGAAAGACCCCGATGACAAGAGTGTTCAATCGACGAATAACACTCCAAAAATTACGACATCCTGGAGCATCGCTCCAACGGCCGACCACATCAACAAATCAACTCAGAGTTATTCAAACGGAGGAGGAGATAACGACCCTCCTCACTCTAAAATTGATAGTTCTCACAAGCTTCCAATAGACAAGACAAGAAAAAAAAATGTGGGACAAGCGGAAGAGCTCGAAATTCAGAGTGAGAACATGGAACTTGAGCCTGATCTGGATAGCGTGCTCCACTACCTTGATCAGCCCAAAGACGCCATCCAACAGATTCGTCCAATGGACATATCCTATACTGAAAATTTTGATGAAGATGAATTCTTCGTGTTCCAGAGCATTGTTTTTGACATCTAGTCCAAAAAATTGTCATTGAAAAAAAAGATGTAAAAAATAAGAAAGGAAAATCTCGTTCAGAGGTTGACCTTGCCAACATGCGGCCGTCCCAAATCTGTCAACTTCACAAGGCGAGTGGAGATGCACTTCATGATTCCATTGGAGGCATCAAGGCCGAGAATGCTAGACTGAAGGACCGAGTCAAGGAATTGAAAGAGGCTTTGATTCCTATGCCATTGTTTGCCAATCCTTTGGCAATAATCATTCCTTCCACCCCTGCAGCCAACTTAAAAGGATCCTCCAACCTCCTCGCATCCTGTAGAGGATATGTGGAGAATAATATCAAGAAAAGAATGGAACTGGTTATTGAGGCGTGGGAAACATCACAAACCATCACTTCCCTTGGAACCAGGGCACATAGTTTGCTCAAACATTTGCAAGCGCAGTTAAAAGATGAAGACCATTTCTATTTAAACACGATCCTTCCTTTTGGCACCATTGTCAACAATATGACATAAACAAAAAGAAGACAATAAGATCTTCCATCCAAAAACCGGATCGATCAATTAAATGCATGCTGGAAAGAAAAAGTGAAGAACCTGCATCTCATTGTTCATTCATGTGAACAAGCCATATCAAATAAATAAAAATTATTCACAAGGCTGTCAATAATAAACTTAGCTGGAAGGACCAACGACTTCTAAAACCCCAACTAAATCGTTAACTCCTTGCCCTTAACTAGGCAAGACTTCGATAAGCGGGTTGATATGTTTAAGGCGTTGTCTTTGGAAAAGTTTTACAACATCCTTGAATATGATCAAGATCACGTCGACGATTGGCTAGTCGACTATTCAGTACAAAATGAGGAAATTCATCAGGCTCTGCATAATCTTTCTATTGACTTCCGAGAATTAGAAAACGAACTTTTCAACATAAAAATCCAGAATGAGATCAATGTCGCCCCGTTGAGAAGCTACATTGAAGAATGGCTCGAAAGGGAATTGAAGCAGGCCACCGATGAAAGGCAACAGGCAGTTGCCACGATTCTAGCAGTCGTCAACGACATCAGTGAAACGACAGCCACAAACAAATAGCAAAAGGGCTCATATGTACCATCATTGTAAGTCTATTGATCGCATCCTGCTTTGTTTATCAACCCAGTTATTCCACTTTTTTAAATAGAAATGTCTAGCCAAACATTGATACCTTTCAATTTATTTTTTTTGCAGGTATTGCGCTCTATTGTCGCCCACTTCTTCTTTCTACAGTCCTGTTTCTTGTACATATTTCTCTTATGGTCTGCGGGAGCCCTAATCCTAGTCTATATGACAAACACATTGAAATTTCCAGTAATATGAAATAGACTTTTATTTTTTGATATATTTTAAATAAAACTATTTTTTTATCTCATTTTAAATTAATGTCCTCATACATTTTTATCTTTCACCAGTCTATATGACAAATGCATTTAAATTTCTAGGGACTTGTAACTTATTTAATATATTTCAAACTAAATTGCTTTTTTATCTCCTTTCATATTTGTGTTGTCATAAATGTTTTTCTTCCACTATGTACAAATTGTATTTTGTTATATACATTCAAAAAATAAATAGTGCTCTACAGGCCACGTGTCATTTACTGCATGGATACCACCTGTGCTTCATGTTGCTTGCCACATCTTCGCTGCAGTTTCCATCTGCCTCTACTACTTTTTCCTATCCCACTTCAACCCGACAAAGACTACATTGCCACACAGCCTTGTCTGTCTTGGGAGTTGTTTGTGTGAATGCTCATATACGTAGTTCCAATATTTCAATTACTTTTGCAAAATGGCTATAAGGTGTTAAGAAATAATGTGGAATCAACTTGTCTCATGGTATGAAATATAACATGAAAATGCTAAGTTACATACAAACTTTTTACTTGAAATCTTGAAAATGTGATAGTTCCCACTTGCCCTTCTAAAGTCCTCCATAGAAAATCTCACCCAAGATAATATGGGCCCAAGTGGCAAAGTTGCAACATTACACCGCAGGTGACAAAAATGTTAAAACTTTCGATTTTTCAATTTTTTATTTTATTTTTTTAATTTAGGAGATGCCAAGGTTTAACGTTAAAGGTAACTTAGTGGTTAGTATGCATTCCAGCCATGCCCAAGTCTACGAACTTTCTCTTACAACGGTGTTAAGAGAACCTTCTCCAAAGGTAACTTAGTGGTTAGTATGCATTCCAGCCATGCCCAAGTCTACGAACTCTCTTACAACGGTGTGAAGAGAACCTTCTCCAAAATACGCATGCAAGCATGGCTTTTGAGAAGGAAAGTTTTTGGTAGGCCTAAAAACCCACTGCCACATACCAACCCAAAATGGAACGCCACATGCCAGGTGGAAAGCGAGAGCAATATTATCCCTTTCACATGATAAAGATGGCCAATTAGATGGATTTGGATTTCTTGGCATGCCTTGCTCAATAGAAATACTTTCTCATTCACTCCACAACTCGACAGAGGAGAACGAGCTGGCAAAGGTAAGCCTAATATTCCACACTTTCATGTCATGTCATCTCAATTTAATGAAAGTTTTAACCAGTTTTACGGAACCAAGTGAAAATGATGAAATTTGTTTGCAGTATTTGGAGTACTGAATCATAATGGATAAGATGAAAATGAAAATTTGGTTAATTGCAGAGGATGGGAAAGATATTTGAAGTGGGCGCCTCTTTTCTTGTTCAGAAATAATATTTTGTATTCTATTTTCTTGCTTAGAAAAGCTTTGCTTGGGCCTCTGGTTAGCATTAAAAGCTTTGGTCTATGCATCATAATAAATATAAATAGCGTTCCATTCCATTGCATTCTGTCTGTCTGTCTTGCTTGCTTATATGTTGTGTGTTGTTGTTTTTAAGGGTGGGGCTTATCTGGAAAAAGAGAGAGAAAGAGGGCATATTGCCATAGTGACTGCTGGTACATCTTCCATATATCCAAAACCCTAACCCTGTATAAAATTGACTCCCACCCTTCCCAGATTAGATAATGATAATTAGTATGCTGCTGCTTCATAAGCAAGCTAGTTACTTAGTTTGCATCAATCAGGAAATAGGGCGAGCTGCTTGAACTTTGGATGGAAGCCGTGGAAGCAGAAAGCTGGTAAGTTGATTGATGGAAGCAAGCAGAGCTACTTTTCCATAATTGGAATAGAATTGGTATTAGGTAATATTAATTTTTTTTATAAGCTAGCATTTTGTATTACCTTTCATAGACTGAAATTACAAAATAAGTTGTTGACACTGGTGCTGAGGCTGCCAACAAAGGAAACCAGCCCCACCATCAAGTGTGAAAGTTCCCAAAAACTGTGCTATGGCAGCTAGATAGAGACATAGTTATAGTGTTTGAACTGAAATAAATCGGCCTGGGCTTATGAACATACCAAAAAAGATGGCCCTGAGATCTGACTGGCCATACAAAAGCTAGGAGGACCAAAACAAAACAAGCCATGGAGACTTATTTACTAAGATAACTATGAGGAAAAGCATGCCTGGACGATTCCGGCCATTGGGGAACCATAACAGCTTGCAGTAGTTCCTCATCGCTGCGCCGTTGTTGAGGATCTTCCGTGCTCAAGTCCAAGAGCCAATCTAGCCTTTTCTCCATCAAGTCTTGCCTGGATTTTTGTTCATCGTTGTCCTTGTGTAGTGCCCATATGAGGTCATGCTGAGCCTCAATGAATCCAAGATGGGGGAGGAGGAGATTGGGAGCTGGAGGCATTAGTGGGGTTGGGAACATGGATAGTGGGGTTGGAGGACGAAGGGCTGAGGTTTGGTTTGACATCTTCAGTAGTAGAGACAGGGAGAGAGGTCCAATGATCCATTGTAGTACGACAAGAACAATCACAAACATTGTTAGGTGTTCGACGAGCACTGTGACCACGACCATAGAGACCGGAATGACTACCACTTGCGCGCTTCGACCTGCCTCATTCCCGAGGCATGAAATCAACCCAGGGTCTGCAAAGATGGAGTTTGGAGAGGAAAAAAGGAAAATTCACAGCATGGATGAGAGACCAGAGATGGAGAAGGATGAAAGTGGAAGTCGGGATTGACCAGAATGAGCATAGAGCGGGATACAAAATGCTCGCTAAAGCCATCATGATTAAGATGTCAATCATCAGACTGCAATACTGGTGGAACTTGAAGCCCATCTCCTTCACACGAGAGAGATCTAATGCCAGCTCCAGATGGAGGGAGAGCCAAGGGAGAAGGCAGGTTTGGAGTTAATGATCGTCGACGATTGTCATTCTCGAGGTGGATAGGGGAGGCCTCGACATGACCCATGATCTCGGTGGCAGCTTGATCGTGTGGCACCCCATCTGGGGCAGGTAATATTATTGTTATTATTACTATACATTGGACATTTGTCATTTGGGACCTATATTAACAACTCAAGGACTTCCCGAGACTTATTTGAACATGTACCTGTGACCATGAGTACTATGTAGTGGCAATGGCAATGATCGGACCATCCACTAAAGTTTAAATATTAGGCTATCCAAACACACACAACAAACTTGGTTAACACTTCCAGAAAATGCTCCATATTGTCGAAAAATCTAGTCAATAGTTGGGCAGAAAGCGATGTCCATCATACATGCATTTGCCTGTATGAGTCTGTCATGGGCCATTTCTACACAACACATGAAGCGTTAGATTTTATTAGGAGTACTATTGGGGTCAAGTCGGGGTGTTCACTGTCTGCCTCCTTGTTTGGGATCAACATTGATGAGTTGGGGTCCTTCCTTCATGAGCATATCTAGGATGGCAATGGGCACCTTCTCCCTAAGGTTTTGATATCTGTTGTTCTTTTTGCTGATGATGTGACTTGTAGTATTCCGGATATAAAATAGTATGCAAAACAGAAATAATTAGCTAGAAATGGTAGAGAAACAATGATATAACTAGAACAATACCAGAATAACACCAGAATAACACTTTGATTACTGAGAGCAATGTTCACTTGCCTCTTCGAGGGGGCAACCTCCAGCAGCGCAGAGTTCTATTACAATAATATCCAAGACAAGATTTCTCATACCCTCTACTTCATTTATACTAAATCTATCTATTCTGTTATCGTGCAATTTGTACTTGCCCAAAGCCAAAGGCAAGTGGGTACTAAATTGGCGTAACAAGGAGGATGTCCTATCACTGTCACCTTAACAAGACACCTCTTTCTATTTAGGAGTAGTACCCTAAGGGAGATGTCACGGGGGACCTGGGGGTTTGAGAAGGCTAAGGCAAAAGTATCAAGAAAGTCCCACCCCTCTCACAGGTCACTCTGATCAAAATTTCCAAGGGTTTTAATGAGATGAAGCAAAATAATAATTAAGTGTACCTGCCCAGAACAAGACAACAAGAAAATATGCTATTTGCAAGTACTATATGATGTTAGTGCTTCATAAAACCATAGACTTTGATAAAAAGAACAAACTGATATAAAAGCTGAAGCAACAAAAGTATTTATAACAACAATGTATATATAACAATAGCTTCACAATTATGCCTCAATAAAGCTTCAAAAATGACTAGAAATGATAACATAAACTTGACAAAATGATAGTAATTGTCAGAAATCAATGATGACAATGTATAATCATCTTTAAAACTTGCTTTTAAGATGAATTTGCTGCTGTTATAGATGGTTGTAGCAATCTTTTGCAACATCAACAAATTAGTTAGTAGGTTTGATCCAAAAAGGATCCAGAGAAGGCTAAGAACAACTCAGAACTTGCAGAGGCAACTCATGACGCTCAGAATGGCCTCGACAGACAAAGAAATGGCAAAAATTCAAAATTCCCAAAACTCAGTGAAAATGACATGATCGTGAAGAGTGTGTCACGAGCTTTCTAACAATGCAAACGGCTCGTCAAACGAAGTTACGGATTGAAAGATATTCGCGGTCAAAGTTTGGTCAACCTAGCCTAGTCAGTAGGGGATGAGTCAGCATCTGTACAACACACGTGGTAGCAGTAAGAAGGTGACACGTGTCATGCTAACATTAGCATGACATCGACATGGTGACGTGGCAGCACCAGAAACTGCCACGTGTCACCCAGTTTTGGCATTTTTGGGCCGATCCGTGGACCAATAGGATCGTGCCACGTGGCAGTCCATACGGTCCGTACGCTGATGTGGCAGAGGACAACGTGGCCCAGTGGGAGGCTGCTATGTGGCCCAATTAGAGGCTGCCACGTGGCAGGCAAAAAAAGCACAATGACAACCCTTGAGCGAATTTTGAAAACAAATTTAAAGTTGCCGGGTCTGCCAAATATGGCGGACCATGCCAAACTTGGCCTTATTCTAAACCGTTGGAGATATGGATAGTGCCACCGCTAAACATAGCGGAACAACTTTGTAATATATATACATTGCAAAGAATTAAAACCCAAAACGGGGAGGCCCGCGAGTTTGACCCTGGGACCTCCTCCACACTATACGCCTTTGTATTAACACTCAAACCAACAGGCTAACGACCCTCTTTGTAATCAACGCCCACGGTTTTTATTTAAATGCTGAGTCCGCCCAGCCTTGGGAGGAAGGCGCACATACGGTACGGCTTTTGGGCATGCATTTCTATGCAGTCCAGTCAATAATTGCAGGTTGCAGAGGGGCACGAAAATCGAGATGAATTTCTTCTTGGGCCTGGGAGTGTCAGAGTCGTATCGAGGCGTGGAGACAGTCATTTTTGGGTAATTCGACGCCACAAATTCAGTGGTGCTGTCTGTTTTCTGATCTGAGCATTATTTCTGCAGCTTGATTTCAAAATGAGGTATACTTATGTATTTTGCCAAATTCTTTTGCTGAGTTAATGAAAGAGCCTACCCATTTGAGAGCAGGACTCAGAGACGTAGTCCACCAGGGATGAACTCTGTTATCAAGTTTTTGTGTTCAGATTTGATGCTCATGTCTCTTCATTTTTGAGCTTTTCCTTCTTTAATGGTGCACTTTAATTTATGCTCATTTAATGCAATTCTTTATAAGTCACTCGATGAAAAGATCCCAGATCAAGGTTAGTCTAATCTAAAGTTAGAAATAGTTAGTAAAGGTCTTAAGGTAGATGGTTTAAGAGTTGTTTTTGTCAATCAATCACTTGCAAGGTATGAACTAGTGCCTTGTAGGGTAAATGGAGTCAATGTTATAGCGACAATTCTTAAAGGGAAACAACAAATGATAATAGGTGAGCTAAAGGAAAAGGGAGGATGATTGAGGTGTTAGTAACCTAAGGCCTCAATATCCAAAATCCTAGAAGGAAAAGATGCTAGGAAGTAGGTAACCCTAGGCCCTAGCGATATCCTTCTTCTTTAGGTCAAGCTTTGAAATAAATGTATGAAGCTTAATGAAGTAATGATACTAGAGTGCTACTAAGGTAGGGCTCTAGTATATCTTTCAAGGGAGGTGTCTTCTAGCAAAATCAAGTAGGTGAAGAGTTATAAAGAAAAGGACAATAACATGTGCTTTTTTCCTAGGGTTTCACGCTAACTATTTCATAATCTTAGAAATGAACAAGTAAAAGCACAATAACCATTCAAAATAAAGAAAGATTGCAGATTTCTACTTCATCAAGAATAATCTAGCCCACAAACCCTAGTTGAAGACTTTCCATCATGAAAATGCAAAAATACACCAAAAGAAGCCTCCTCCAAGAGTTGCGCACCACTTAATTTCAGCCAATAAGCCTTAAAAGAGGTCGAATTTTAGACATCACACTTGTGTGAGTCAAAGATGATGAAAAAATGAGTCTTAACTCTCTATTTATACAATACAAGTGACCTTTAATTACATTTTAGGTCAAAAAATGCTGACATGGCCAGTTTACATCAAAAATCCAGTTTTACATAAAAATGACAATTAAAACCCTAATTTTGTCTTTTAGGGACGACGTCATGCCCCTCCTAGGGTGACGTTAGGCCCCTTCTTGGAATGCTAGGCCTCCAAAGTGAAACGTTAGGCCTCAAAAGGCCTCAGAAGCTGCCACACGTGCCAACCAAAACGTCCTCATGTCAAAACCCTAACTGGATGACGTCAAGGCTCCATATGATGATGTCAAGGCTCCATATGATGATGTCAGGGGCCTTCAAGGGCCAACGTCATGGTGGGAGGGCAAGACCCCCCTAGGTCCAGGCCTGCCAAAGTGTCTCTGGTGGAACATCCTCCCTTTTCTCCGGTGCAAGCCTCTGGTATCCCTTTGCCCTTGGTTGGGGTCACAACATCCATCTGGTGGGCTTTTAGCCCCATGGAGGTCCGAACTAATCATCTCCCCATATGTACCTGTCCGTCGAACATGGTCCTGCAACAATAACAAGTACGCCCTCCATGGGCTCATAAGTCACAGGGATCATAGCAATGTCAATCACATCTAATAACCAAGTTACCCAAACATGTGCATCAAACCCCCTTTTACCCAGACAAATGCTCAAAGACATTATGCTATTTACCAAGCCAGGTTTGGAAAGGGTCTCAGGATGTCCTATTGGGCTAATCCTCCTCATGTGTGAGGTGTTTCCAGGTGAAGACCAATCTAGGTCATGTAAATGCATGAGATGGTGTAGGGGATGTTTGGGCAAGGGGTGCAGTGATAAGAGGGAAATGTAGGTCTTACCTGTGGGTGCCTCTGTAGAGGGCGAGTTGCACCTTTTCATGGATGCCATTGTTTCCTAGCCCATTCAATGCCTTTTTACTCTTTGTCTTATTGCTTTTTTCTTTCAAGAGAATAGTTGGAGGACATTGTCTTGGCGTGGTGACCAGTGGTGACAGCGTTACCCACAAGCATTTCACGGAAATGAGAAGTCTGGCTCGTGATGAGATCCCCTTTCTCTTGGCTATGCCACCAAGAGCCACTACCCTGGTTTGGTGACCAGATGAATAGTAGTGTCATACCGCTACATGCCCATGGACCTAATAGGCCGACTCATGATGAGAGCTCCCATCCACCAACTAGGCCTTGAGTTTTATTTTATTTTACAAGTCCCTTTTTCTTGCTGAGAAGCCTTTTATTGCTTTCTCGGGAATCCTTGGGCGAAGCATCTCAAGGTTTCATCTTGGCATTTAACTTTTGCCAGCTACTTTTACCATCTGGGCCTTTAGCCCCTTCTTCCCACAAGGCAAGGTACAACCCTTACTAGCTTGGAAAACCCAATGCCCGAACCAATGTAGGGGACATATGAGAGGGATAATGATGAAAAGTGGTAAGTATGGACGGAATGGAGGATGGCCTTTCATAGACCCACCCAGTGGCAACTCATCCCCAAGGGAACCAACTTACTAGGGCACTCTGTCATCCCCCCCCCAGGTATGGACAAGTCAAAGGGCATAATTTCCAAGAAAACGTCATGAAACAAAAGAGAATTCAATGCGCATATTCAAATGTTTTGAGAGTCAGAGTGACACATTCCATGATACCCAGACTCATTACCTCATGGATCAAGACTCACCGCTACTTCAGAACCAGGCCGATGGGATGGATGCAGTTGTTGTTGATAGATGGGACGTGCTGAAGAAAAGATGGGCCCTCCAGGGCCAAGCTCAAGTCATATGGCTCTCGGTACTCCATGTCTAGGACCTGTGGGCCTCGAGACATAATCTCCTTAGTTATCCCTAGGATAGGGGATAACATATCCAAAAGAACAATCCAGAGGAAGATCCTTCTAGAAGCGGAAGCTTCTATTAGGTGTTCTTACATTTGACTTATTCTTCCTTATTGCTAGGGCTTATTAATATTGGCCTTTATTACATGGAATTATATTATTCTACCTACGTGAGGGGTGAGGGAGGTTAGGTCCCTAACATGCCCTCCCCCTTGAAGAACAACCTTGTCCTCAAGGCTTCAGATGAGGGAATTGTTGTAGAATGGTGGCCGACTCCCAGGTGGCATCTTCTGGAGGTGTGTCTTTCTATTGAACTAACACTTCCTGGATGGTGCACTGACGGAGACGATGCTCTCGCTGGGCCAAGACTGCTTGTGGCTGCAACCATATGGAACTTCTTCATCCAACACAGGCATACTAGTTTGAGTTTAGCATTTATTTCCAATCACCTTCTTTAAGTAGGAAACATGAAAAACTGGATGGAGCTTCGACTGATTGGGTAGAGCTAACTGATAGGCCACCGAGTCCACGCGCTTGAGCACTTGATAAGGACCATAATATTTGGGCGCAAGTTTCTGATAGTGGTGAGCTTTGAGGGAAGTTTGCTTATAAGGTTGTAGTCGAAGAAATACCTAGTCCCCTTCAACAAAATGGCGTTCAGAACGACCTTGATCTGCTTGTTGCTTCATGCGATTCTGAGCCATGACCAAATTGTCTTTGAGGGCACAAAGAATAGTCTTCCGGACTGTAAGATTTGTGTCAACCTTCTGAACCTTCGAGACCCCTGGCATATAGGAGAGAACTGATGGGGGATTTTGGCCATAGACTGCTTCAAAAGGAGTCATGCGAGTAGTTGTATCGTAAGATGTGTTGTACCACCATTCAGCTAGGGGTAACCATTGAGTCCACCGATTTTTCCACTCCGATGCAAAACACCTCAAATATGTTTCCAAACACTTGTTGACAACTTCCGTTTGGCCATCCGTCTAGGGGTGATAGGCAGTGCTGAGATGCAATTGGGTGCCCTGTAACTTGAACAACTCTTGTCAAAAATTGCTGGTGAAAGTGGGGTCTCTGTCAGAGACAATAGAATTAGGCATGCCATGAAGCTTGAAGATATTATCCATGAAGAGTTGAGCCACTGTGGCGACTGTGAATGGGTGTTGAAGAGCACAAAAATGAGCATATTTGGAGAGACGATCGACGACCACCATGATCACTGACTTATTTCCCGATTTAGGTAAGCCTACAATGAAGTCCATAGAAATATCTCGCCAAATAGCAGGGGGAATCAAAAGTGGTTGGAGTGTGCTCGGAGCTTTGACAATTTCTCCCTTGTTGCGTTGACAGACCTCACATTCAACCACAAAGGTGCGAACGTCCTGTTTCATACCCTCCCAGAAAAAAAAAAAAAAAAACGTTTGACCCTTTCATAGGTTTTGGTAAATCCGGAATGCCCTGCTGTGGGTGATGCATGAAGTTCAGAAAGCACTGTGGATTTAAGTTGGGAGTGTTTGCATAAATACAAACGACCTTTGTAGCAAAGCTCTTCATTATGCCAAGAGTACCCTGGAGAAACTGAAGAATTGTGTATCAATCGGTGGAGCAGGCTAGAAATTTTGGGGTCTTGCAACCATTCATGACGAACAACTTGGAGCCAATCTGGTACAATGAAGGAGAGGGAGAAAAGGGACCCATCGTCTTCATATTTTCGGGAAAGAGCATCAACCACTACATTTTCCTTGTCCTTCTTGTAAATGATCTCATAATCATATCCAAATAGCTTGGTCACCCATTTTTGCTACCCTGGGGATGAAATTCGTTGTTCCAAGAAATACTTGAGACTTTGATGATCAGTTTTGATTTGGAATCGTTGACCCAATAAGTAAGGGTGCTAGAGATCCACAGCATGCAGAATAGCTAACATTTCCTTTTCATAAATGGATTGGCCCAAATGTCGCTTTGAAAGTTGTTTGCTAGTGAAGGCCAAGGGCCTGCCATCTTGCATGAGGACGGCTCCAATTCCTTTCTCGGAAGGATCACATTCCAATACGAATGTCTTTGTGAAGTCTGGGAATGCTAAGGCATGGGTCGAGCACAAAGCATCTTTTAAGGCTTGGAAGGCATGATTCGTAGCTGAAGTCCAAGTGAAAGCATTCTTTTTAAGGAGGGAAGTGAGAGGAGCTGCAATCTTTTCATAATCCAAACAAACTTCCTATAATATCCCGTTAAACCCAGAAAACCACGCAAGCTCTTAAGAGTTTTAGGGCGAGGCCAATCTTGCATAGCTTCAATCTTCTTAGGATCCACTCGGACACCATCCTTGCCAACAATATGACCGAGGTATTTCTCTTCTGAGGAACCAAAGGCACATTTGGATTGTTTGAGGAAAAGTTGGTGCTCAGAGAGGAGATGGAGAACTCGATTCACATGGGAGAGATGAGATGACCAAGTTTTACTATAGATGAGAATATCATCAAAGAAAACTAAGACAAAATGACGGAGAAAAGGACGAAAGACATGATTCATAAGACTTTGGAAAGTGGAAGGAGCATTACACAATCCAAAGGG
>ML798122.1:149098-165872 GCA_009831015.1 Picea engelmannii
TCTTAATTGAATGGTTGTATTGTTATTTCTTGCATTTATTGTTATAAATTTGCTGAATAAACTCTAGGTGACAAGCAGACATTGTAGGTCCTTGTCTCATGTCCTTGTCAAGAGATTTTTTAGCCATTGTTTGAAGAGGGAAAGTGTTAGACATTATTTTGTTCACTTCAATGATGATTTCACAAACATGTGATCAGGCTCCCAACATGACTTTTTACCTGAGAAAAACAACTTCTTTCTTACTCTACAAGGCTTCTTTTTAGAAAGGGTCTGCAGGCTGCACATAGTACACAGTGCGGAAATCATAGATTTTCGCAGGCTGCTCTATAGTTGGCCCGCGTGATTTCCACAGGCTGCTATATAGGCAGGGTGCGGCGGCGTTCCAAAGCTAAAAGAGGAAAGAGGTTTCATGAAGTTTCTAGAAGGGGATTCTTCTAAAATGTGAGGTGGCGTCCGTATGGTTGTGATCCTACTGGTTTCTCTGATTTGGTGGGATCATTCTCATCCTTTTGAACCACTTCACCTTTTCCTATATAATCATGGGTTTCTCATGGAAAAGGTTAAGAAGTAAGAAGCAAGATTAAGCGGAGAATTGATGAAAGGATAGTCTGAAGACTGTGTGAAGAATCCTATTTTCAGTGATGCTTGAAGCCACCATCAGTTATCAAGCCTTTGTGGATAATCTTCATGCGAATTTCAGAGTAAGTGTGTGTGTACTGGAACGAAGGACCACTGAAAGGGGACTTGCAACATCAAGGCCATATGGTTGTATCTTCTACTTTCCATTAATATAATACGGTGGCACGTCTCTTTCCCATAAAATAATTAGTGTTTTATCACATGACTCCTTGATTACATGTGTGGGTTGTCTTTGAATTCTACTATTGCTGCTTTCACGTTGGTTGGTTTGTGTTATCGCAGGTTCGATTCTACAAGAGCATTGGAGTGAAACAGGGATAACAAAGATATAAGGAAGCGATCTATAAGGTATGTCATCTATCCCTTCTTCGGTAGCGAATTCAATGATCACAACCCAGGGAAAGCGTCTTGTTTTGTTTTGTTTTGTTCCAGATCTAGGTGGATCTAGGGGGATCAGTTCATGTCCGCATCTACCGATTTGCCCCATAACAAAATTGGCGACTCCACTGGTGAAGAACAACTTGATTGTGGTTTTTTGTTGGCCATTTCCTTTTGACCTATTCTTTTTACTTGATATCATTCTCTGAGTCTCTGGGAGACCCATTTACTCTCCCTGGGTTTGAAAATCCACCTAGATGTTTTGCCCTTTTCTCCAAATTTCTTGATTTTTCAAACAAGTCCGCACTGCACCTTATAGATAGCCTGCGGAAATCATTCATTTCCGCACCTTGGTAGTGTATTTCAGCACGGGATTTCCGCACCCTACATGTTTCTGGCCCGCAAAAATCGTTCATTTCCGCACTGTGTTATACTACCCGCCTGCAGCGATGTTTGAAAAAATTCTTTGGGTTGGGTTTTGACCTCTGCTATTGCCTAGTTCTTCTTTAGTCAACTGGGAAAGGGTTTTTAATGCCAGCTCTTGACTTCTTCTGATTGTTTTGGCTTGATCTTGATTGGTTTCGGAGATCGAATACCTCTCTGTTGATCTTTTTTACAATTCTCACTTTCGATCTTAATCGACAAGGATATAATCTCTGGACTTGTGTCTGAGTGCTTGCTCGATTAGACGTCTTCGTTTGGATTTGGAGTTCTGGGTTGGTCACGCCTTCTGGATTGTTTAATGATTAGAAAAACATTTCTTATTCATATTTGAAGAGACATTTTCTTGTCAATTTTTATTTTTATCTCCATTGAAAGATCGATTTGGGTGTTTGTTGAGTGTTTTATTTTCATTGATTGCTTATCCTTTCCTAGTTCCATCCTTGTTTTGGTATCTCGAAAAGAAAAATTAAAGTCTTTTTAGTCTTTTAGGCGATCATTTATACATAAAATATTGGCATTCAAAAAATTGAAAAAGAACGAATAGCGAAATTACATTGTTGATGATTGTTTGGTACTGCATTCAAAGAAAGGAATTGTACATCGTAGTTTACATTGTTCAAAGAAAGATGCTTTCTCCCTACTGCAGATAGAATTCATCGAATGAAAGTTTGCACCATTCATTCTTATTTGCACGTTATTGGGTCAAAGTCTTACACAACATTGGTTTCATTCCCGTCTCCCTCGAGTAACAACAACCTTTAATAATATTGCGAAAATCTAAAATTTAACTAGTAATTTTTCTAGGGCTCTTTTACACCAACATTAGCTAGGCTAGAGCTTTGGAATAGGCAATGAGATACAGTCTCCAAAGCACAAAACACACAACAGTATCTTGTGATAGGGAGTGTTCAAATCCATCTGCAACATTTTGTCCTGGGAAGCCCTTCTCACACAAGGGTTAAACCTGAGGTCGCATTGGGATTGGCAGAGTTACTCACCCTGCTTTGTTGGTTTCGGTGTAGAGATTACACGTATTATGGGGGTCGCTTGAAGGTATACCCACAATGATGAGTGGAAGCCTCTCAAGTTGATTTCGGGCGCGATACCCTGCCCTTGCGTGTGGATCGGACTGTTGACTGTTCCCCCAGACATCACTGTTGTTTGTGGTAACCTTAGTAGCCTATCTCCTTAGGGTCTTACATGAGGTGATTGTGAAGGGGAAAATCTTCACGGTACCTGGAATCGACGTTGGCCAGACTCACTCGGGCTCCTTGGAGGGTATACCCATGATTATGTGTGGGAGCTTGCACCAGGGTGTAAGTCCGTTAAGCAGGTCGTCAGCGTAACTTTTCCACCCTAACCCAGCCCCTTCTTGTCTCCACTTCGCGACGTTGGATTTCATCACCAACTAGTGATTTCGAAATAAGGAGGTCTTGTTTTGCTTGGTGTGATTCCTAGATTCTATTAGCGAGTGCTGTTTGTTCACGTAGTTGGCCATAGATTTTTTTTGGGTTGAATTTTCGGTTTAGCCAATATTGACCCTCCACGTCGTTCACGTAGGATGCAAGGACTACCTCCGGAAGATCCAGAATTTTCTCAACCCTTGCCTCCTAACCCACCGGAGGATTCTCCTCAACAGAGTGAGATCCAGGACCACATACCTTCACAGCCGGAAAGGACCGATTCTCTAGAGAGCTTTCAGATTGTTTCCGACCCTCTAGAAGCTTTCCGCCTACCTCCTGGATACGAGAGACGTGTTCTCCAACTCAATACATCCGGAGAACTTGTTGTCGATACTTTTGGATTACCTCCCGAAATTGTCGCCCGCTTAAACGAGGACCGTCTTTTGGCCGCTGATATACCTATCCCTTCTGAACCACTCGAAACATCTTACACGTTCACGATACCTTTAGATCACTTTAACACTACGTGTTATTATTTTCCCGGCTCAGATGCATTGTCAGCTGGTTCCGGTTCAAACCCCCCTCTTCAGTAGGCCCATTCCACGATGATCCCAAATACTACGATTATTCCCACCGGGAATATGGTGGCTAGCCAAACACCTATTGGCACACCACTTTTACCTAGTCAGATCCCATCACTTCCTCTTGGGTATAATGCGTTGAATGCTTTCATTCCCATTCCTACCCCGATTCTCTCCGAGGCTCTTGGAGTTTTCACCCCTCCTGGGCACAATACCATTGCCGGTTTTATTCCGACACTTCCCCACACCCCCCCCGGAGGATCTTATCCACCTCTCACCGGAGGACCTGGACTTAATGGCACTACTCAGTCTTTCACACCTAATTATCAGATTCCTGTTGGCAGACAATTCGATGCAGGGGGGCAATTTCAAACCCCGTTTGGAGGTCAAACCCCAATTGGGACACAACCTCCGGGTGGAGGACAACCCCCACCCACCCCGCCCTATGGACAAAACATACCGACAACTTTAGCCCAGTATTGGAAGTTCCTTACCCAGGGTAATACTCAATCGACTGGGGGGAAACAGCCTCAAGTCACCTCTTTCATACCCCCTAGTACGGGCCAACCTTACCCCGAAACTTCCAATCCCATCTGGGGTTCGAATATTCTGTCTACGGTCCCTTTCCAAGGGCACATACCTAGCCAATACAACCCCACGGGCTATCTGCCTCCACACCATCAGCCGAATCTGCCAGGATCTTCGCATTATATGCAAACTGCTTACGGTCCTATTGGTATACCGACGTGACTTCCTCCCCAAAGTCACCAGTACCCTCATGTGAATAGACAGTTACCTTTTTTATCCACTTTGGACCTCCCCGATCTGTTTAGAATTTTGAATGACCCTATCTGTCACTCTCCTCATTGGCTTGTCATATCAGCCAAATTACCGTTTGACATTCCTAAGTTTGACGGTAAACCAGGAGAGGATCCGAACAATCACGTAATGACCTTCCACCTTTTGTGTTCATCCAACTCCTTAATGGATGACTCCGTCCGGTTACGTCTTTTTCAAAGAACTCTCACGGGTTCAGCTGCGAAGTGGTATATAGAATTGCCACGAGGCTTCTTCGTCGACTTTAACACCCTAGCTATGGCTTTCCTCACTCACTACCAGTTGCCAATCCGTTATGAAACAAGAATCGAGATCTTGAGTTCCTTCAAGCAAAATAAGGTCACTCATATATCCGATCACACTCATGAGTGGAGATGTCGATGACGTTTAATCAAACTTGATCTTCCCGATCAGTTATTGGTAGAGTGGTTCATGAAATCCTTCGTGAATGATATATCTAAAGACATTTCCATGGGTGGCGTTGTCACAAAAGAACAAGCGATCAGTCGTGCCCAGTACCTTGATCTCGTTTATTCACAAACAGGTAGTACTCTTTACGATTTTCTCCCTGATGCACCTCGTCCTTCTACCACAACCACCTCAACAACGCCAACAACTTCTCATGCTGCTGATGGTGTGATAGGCACTTTCCATGCTCAACCTCAATCCGCGCAGGCCTCTCACACCACTCCCAAATCCCATGCTTCTAATGTTCAAACTGCTTCGACGCCCACCCCTCCCACCGATAAAACTTCAGAAGTGAACGCCGTTCAATCGACTCCTACCGGTAAGAATAAATCTAAAAAAGGGAAGAGTAGGAATAAGGAGGATAAAAATAACAACCCACAATCCGATAAGACCAAGTCACAACCTGCTGATGATAAAGATAAGCGCAAACCTCGTTATCCTTTCCTTATCTGTGGTGATGATCACTACACGAAGGACTGTCCGAGACGTGCCGAAGTCACCAAGTTCCTTAAAGGAACCCCACCACCTCCTACATCGACCGTCTTGTCTCAACCCTTCCCTTCTCAACAATAGGCTCAATTGGTCATCCATGATCAACCTTGTTCCTCCACTACCTCTTACGTACTTATGTGTAATGGTGATTCAAAGAAGAATGACATCGCACTTACCATTTGTGCCAAAGATTACTCTTCCTCCAAGGAGAAAGTTGACGATTTACCACCTTCGTTAGTTCAACAATCTCCCTCGACTTCACCTTCCAACGGTCCTCTTCATTTCGAACGACCAAACCCCGATACAGTCCTTCGCCCTCCTCCTAAGGGCATGGTTCGAAAGTCTGCTTTCAATCCTCATGCACGTGTTGCCCAGAACTACAGTATTGTCGAAGATCTAGCACAAGCACCGTCTGCGATGTCAGCCCTCGAAGTCCTTCAAAGTTGTCCTACACAACGAAAGGCATTGTTAAAGGCTATCGGTGGAATCGACCCTACGGAAAAGAATTTAATAATCTTTGACTTCGAAGATCATATTCCAAGGTTACCCCCCCAACTTGCATTTCAAATACAAGTTGTTGTCGCTGATAAAAACATTTGTCGAACAGTTATTGACGAGGGTGCCTCGACGTGTGTCATGTCTATTGCCTGCTAGAAAGCCATTGGCTCTCCTTCCTTAATTGAATCACACAACACGCTCAAAGCCTTTAATGGCTCTGGCTTTAAACCCTACGGTGTACTCYCTTCGTTGCCTATTACGTTAGAAGGCAAAACGGTCAACGTTGAAGTTGAGGTCTTTGATGCACCTCTTGATTACAATCTTCTACTTGGCCGCAGCTGGATCGATTCCATGTGTGTAGTTGTGTCCACTCTTTTCCGTATCGTGTGTTTTCCACATCAGGGAAAAGTAGTTACAGTAGACTAATTGGCCTTCTTTAACTCTGATACGCGTACCAACAACTTCCCTTTCATTGCAAAGACACCCCCTGGGTACGAGAATGTCGGTGTGGGTCTACTAAAAGATTCAACTCTGATGGGTACTTTCCCTATCCTATGACCTGACATTCCACCTCCTTTGGTTGCCTCGATTAACATGATTTCCACCTCCGTCCGCGAAACTCCCGTATCTTTTGACCCGTGGATAGTACCCGAACCCGGTGATTATCTTCACTATGGTGACCAGATGCCTTTAAGTCCAGTTGAATCCGCTTACCAAGCCATCCAATCGACTGACCCTTCTACTTCGTCTCTCGGTGATTCGTCTCCTGACCCGTTCCACGTTGTTTTTCCCACAGACGAGATGATTATGTCGGTTATGTCGATGGAAGATACCCCTTGGGACGATGGGCATCATCGTTCCATTCTCTTTCTCGAACGACACACCATCGAGAGTTACCAACGGATCTCGACTCAGTCGACCGTTGTTGTCATTTCTTCAGTTTCTGAATCTACACACGATGTGTTTTACGAAGGAAACTTAAGTAACATTTCACCCACTGTCCCCCTTGACATATCTATCAAACCTGGAGTTGTTGAAAATGTCCATATCGGAGCTTCATGTTCCACCAATGAGGTTGTCACCTATAAATCAATTTTCCAAGAATTTCGTGACGTATTCGTGTGGAGCTATGAAGAGATGCCAGGTATTGACCCTGACATTTTTATACATGAAATTAAGACCTACCCGGACGCTAAACCCGTCCTGCAGAGACTTCGCCCGGTCCACCACCGTAAAGCAACTGCTATCAAGCTTGAAGTTGAAAAACTTCTTAAAGCTGGCTTTATTTATCCTGTGGCTTTGACTGATTGAGTATCCAATCTAGTTCTGGTTAACAAGAAACAAGGTATGATCCGTGTCTGTGTTGATTATAGGGATATTAACAAAGCTTGTCCTAAAGACAACTTTCCTACCCCCTTCGTTGACCAAATTGTTGACGATTGTGCCGGAAGTCAAATCTTCTCCCTGATGGACGGTTTCTCTGGCTATAATCAAATCAATATCTTACCCGCGGATCAACATAAAACCGCTTTCATTTGTCCTTGGGGCACTTTTGCCTACAGGAAACTATCCTTCAGTTTGAAAAATGCTGGTGCAACGTTTCAACGAGCTATGTCTTATGCTTTCCATGATATTAAGCATATTGTACAACCCTATTTAGATGACCTACCGATGCATTCCATGCATCGTAGTGATCATCCGACCCACCTCCAAGCCATTTTCCTCCGTTGTCGGTTCTATCATATACATTTAAATCCACATAAATGTGTCTTTGTGTGGAGTTTGGCCGACTCTTAGGATTTATTGTGTCACGTCAGGGGATCCGGGTAGATCCTTTGAAGGTCGAGGCGATTCTCAATCTCCCTCCTTCTTCACTTCGCGAGCTACAAAGTTTGCAAGGGAAGACAAACTTTCTACGTTGTTTTATCCCAAACTACGCTAAATTAACACTCGAATTTACTCGACTTTTAAAGAAGGGCTCTGAGTTCGTATGGGACACCACCGCCAACAAAGCCTTCGAAGCTTTGAAATTGATGTTAACCCGTACCCCACTCCTTTTCCCACCCGATTATGATCGAGATTATTTCCTCTATCTTGCTGCTTCGGACTCTACCATTGCCATGGTTCTGGTCCAAGAAGACGATTTACACGACGAACATGTAATTTATTATGTGAGTCGGAGTCTCACGACTACCAAAGCCAAGTACTTACATGTTGAAAAACAGGCCTTGGTAGCTGTTCAAGCTGTCCAACGTTTCCGTCACTATATTCTATTACGCAAGACCACCGTGATTTCTGATTACAACCCTATGCAACACATTCTTACACGTCAATTGCTAGGGGGCAAATACTCCAAATGGATAGTGATTCTCCAGGAGTTCGACTTAGAATTCGAACGCGCTAAGTCTAAGAAATCCTTGGTGTTTGCCGAACTTATATGTGACCTTCCCTGCGTTGAGACAAACTGTGGCAGAGGATTCCCTCCCAGACGAATCCCTTTTTCAGATCAGCTCTGATGATGCGTGGTATGGAGACATTATCATTTATCTCCAGACTCCAACTTTCCGACCAGACCTCTCTAGTACCGACCGTCGTCGCATCCGCTGTCAAGCCCGTCAATACCTCATTCTCAGTGACACTCTTTACCGCCATGGTGTTGAGACTATCTTACGTCGCTGTCTCACCTTTGATGAGGCTGAGAAAACTTTGAATGTCTGCCACTCTGGAGCGTGTGGCGATCATATGTCTGGGTATGCCACTGCCCAAAAGATCTTGCGAGCAGGGTACTTCTAGCCTTCTTTATTTAAAGATTGTATCACTACCGTCCAGAAATGCCGTGCTTGCCAAACATAGAACCATAAGATCCGATCTCATCCCACTTCATTACATCCTGTAGTTTATGTTGGACCTTTCACTAAATGGGGTATCGATTTCATGACATGTAACCCTCACTCGACTGGGGGGCATGGGTACATTATAGTAGCCGTATATTATTTCACGAAATGGGCCGAGGCAATGCCTACATTCGACTATACAGGAAAAACTGTAGCTCTGTACATTTTCAATCACATTATTACACGATTTGGAATCCCACAGTCTATCGTCACTGATCATGGTAGCCACTTTCAAAACTTCATGATGTCTGAATTCACAGAAAAGTTGGGTCTTCGACATGAAAACTCAACCCCCTACTACCCACAGGCCAATTGCCAAGTTGAAACAATCAACAAGGTTCTCATCACCATGCTTCGACGGATTATAGGAATTCACAAAACGAGTTGGCACACGATGTTGTTTTCGGCATTTTGGGCTGACCGGACATCCGTGAAGTCTGCCACGGGGTTTACACCCTTCCAATTAGTATACGGTTTAGAAGCTGTCTTACCGATTGAATGTGAGATCCCATCGTTAAAACTAGCCGTTGAACTTCTCCCAAACACCTCTGTTGAAGAAGAACGTCTGTTGTATCTTATGCAATTGGACGAAGCTCGTCGTGATGCCACCCTAGTTATTGAAACCCAGAAGAAACGCGTCAAAGCCGAATACGACAAGCATGTCAAGCCACACGTTTTCTCTGAAGGTGATCTAGTTCTTCTCTATGAACAAGATCGTGATTTGCTAGGCGCCGGAAAATTCGAGGTTATGTGGCGAGGCCCTTATATTGTCAAATGAGTATTGGAAAAGGGAGCTTACGAGTTAGTAGATTATGATGGCATTCCTTTGAGTGAACCCATAAATGGGCTTTACTTAAAGAAGTACTATGCTTAGACTATCTTTGCATGAAGTGCTTGTATTTTATTGTATCATACTGTTGTGTGCTACATTTGTGTGTCTTTTCGTTTTTTGGCGACTGCTTACCTTGTGTTGTGCTTGGTTTCCAGATGTCGGAGTCTTCGCTACCCTACTATGGCTTCGCCGATGGTGCTAGTCGTAGCACTCAGAACCTAGCTTCTGCTACATGGACAATCTATGCACCCATGAACGAACTCATCAGTCTACGCGGTGTTTGCCTCGGTCGTGCAACCAATAATATAACCGAGTATAGCGCAGTCATCGAATTATTGACAAATGCTATCTCACTTGGGGTTCGACGCTTGGTTATACGACTTAATTCATAGCTTGTAGTGCTACAGTTAAGTAATGTCTATGCTATCCGAAGTCCTACTTTGTTACGGGTATATTTATGAATTCGCTTCTTGGAACGTTATTTTGATTATATCGAGTATCAACACATTCCTAGATGTCTAAATACATTAACTGATGCATTAGCTAATTATGTGTTACACAGGCATCTGAGATATTTATAAATTCAATCACACATCACATGTATTATACAAAGCAAAATAAGCCGGTAGAAGCCTCATGTATGTATATATATACAAAAAGATTGTTTTTTCGTCCAAAGACCAAAATAAAAAAATGAAGCTCATAGCTTCTACAAAAATAGCATCATGGATGCTGCTCACGGTAACACACTACAACTCGTGGTACTCTACGGAGCAGTCGTTTCAGTGGGCCAGACACGCCCACAGTATGGCGCTGGAAATGCCTCGGGACCCTGCCAATCGTCAGATCTAGGATGCCCACAGTCAAACCCTCCAGGTTTTGCTCGATTGCCTCGTAGTCATCCGCATCCCATCCTGCTACTATTGCTGCTTCTCCTCGCCTCTGGACAAGAGATGTACCCGGGGGCCGGAATGGCCCTACATCTGCGTGGTCAAAATATTTTTGATTAGTCATTGGATTAAAAAAACATAAAATATTTAATATTTTGAAAAAATTACAAAAACAACATAAAAACAAAATGTTTTTCTTACCTAGTTCCCCCCACTGAGAACCCTCAAGTAGCACCAAGTCAGGATCGTTGCGAAAATCCAGCCCAACATATGCATAGTCATCAATCATCAAGATTTGGGGCTCCAATCAGTCAAAAAATGTGTCATTATATCTAATGATAGGGCCCGTCACATGTCGGGACATGAGATCACACCGTTGCCTCATCCGCAGATCTCGTGGCGCTGGTATATTCCAATCTAACTGTAAGCGAAAGTGAGAGACCCTTTCTAGGAAGAAAGATACCAAAATGGATCCGTACCCAAATTGTTTTAAATCCACGTTCTTGCACTTGGTCAACTGGCTCTTCATACTACGGAGAAGTCCATCAGACTAGTTGAACACACGTGGTTCCGTGCATTCTATCGCATACTGAAAATAGCTCTACAAAGCCATGTGTGGGGAGGCACTCCCTGCCATTCGTGCAATGGTGAAAAGAATGGTCCGGAGGGTTAGATCACGAATCCCTCTGATAGCCACCTTACCCTTGTGCCGCTCGGCTCCGACTTCACAATGGATTCTGATGTATTCACTCATCGACATACCCCCACCTCGACCTCTTGTTAAGGTCACTTGTGACCCACGATGGGATAGCCCTGTCAGGAAATAGATGTCTTCGATGTCTAGAGAGAGCACATGAACACCCACATGGAATACCTGTTGGTCCACATCCCACATACGGACCAAATATTCCAACAATCTTAGCTGGGCTCTCATGCCCTAGATCTTGAAGAATTTTAATAAACCACCTTGTCGTAGGGCATTCATGGTCCCTGGATCATTTAAAGCCATTGCATCATCGTCTTCTTTCTCTCTTTCCCTCCATTCTAACATTTTTGCAATCACAATACCTGCATAGGAATGAAAGAAAGAAGTTAACACCTTCCATCATAACTTTTTGGGATTCTTTTTGGTATCATGCATTTTTTCTTTTGGGTTTTTTGGCCGCTGCGCCTGGGCTTTGGTTACAGAGCGGAATTTCCGCAGGTGACCCATTAGGCGTCTGTGGAAATCGTTGATTTCCACAGGCCCCGTCATAGGGCACCTGCTGCGGCCCCAGCGCGCGCCTATGGTCCACAAATTTGCTCAAAAATTCATTTTTTAGCCAATTAAAATGAATTCTAAACCATTGAAAAGGAAGAAGACAAGATGCTTACCGTTTTCACGCAAACCGTTCGTCGAATGATCGCTCGGGCTCTCCGCAATCGACCGCCGAAATACGAGGTGAAAAAGGGCTCTTAGGCAAGTTTTTGGTCAAATACAAATGAAATAGTGAAAATGAGTTCTTACTCATATTTATCTCATTTTTTACTTTTTCTGAATATATTTTATATTATTTAAATATGTTTTCCAAAAACCTAATGGTCTTGTGAGTGTTGTTTCTCGCAGATGAGCAGACTAGGGTTCCGAACAATGAAGTATGAACAATTTGTTTGCGATTTGTTTTTCTTTTCCGTCGCATTTACGGTTACTTTTTAAGGTTTTTGGAAAAACCTCGAGCTTAGTTTTTGTTCGTTCTCGTGCTCGAAAAACGATGAGAACGTAACTGAGTATACTTTTGTCGTCTTTTCGTACTCACCATGGTAACACGAAAATAACGAAACTTACGGAGTAACCTTTAATCTCTTTTCACACTCCATAAATATGAAAAGATTGCCGAGCGACCTTGTTCTTTTCACGCTTGTAAAAGTATTTGAAGAAAACGTTTGGTAGGCGATAGTTTCACTTTTTCGGTCCTATCAAACTATTTTACGAAAAATGAACCGAGAGAGTTCTCTTTTAAGTGTTTTTCCAGACTCTATAAACATGAAAAATCCCCTTTCATCATTTGAATCCGGGTTGGGAAATCCATTTGCCTCTTGTCTGCCCTTCTACAAGTTCATATCTTGGGTCGTCTTCGAGTCAATGCTGCCAAGGCCAGTGTCGTGCCATTCATATGTTCAAGAGAAGTTCAACCAAGCCCTCTATTGAGTCGGCCATCTGCAATTGCTCATTCTTACCATGTCGACCTTCTTTGTGTCCATTTCAAATCATATTCGTACTCTGCTCTACCCTAAATCTGTTACTTGTTTCGTGTCATTTGATGGGGGATACATCAAGGCCCTCATGTGACGAGTTTTTTCCTGTCAACTTCAACTCATTATCCAGGAAAGACTTAGAAACTATTTAGTGCCTTAGAGCCTGCATGCCTCAATGGCAAGTTTCTTCGCTTTCGACCATGGATTTACATCATTGATCCTTAATCTAGAGATTCCACTGAGTGTTCGACTTCAACTCATCTATTTACACTCATTGGATTGTACTATTGTACCTTGGGAGTTATTGATATCAATGGTGATTTCCCTCGCACTTGTTAACGGTTTTCATCAATGACCGGTAATCAAGTGGATTGTAACCATGTTCGACTTCGACACCTATAATCACATGGCTAGATTCGTACTATAGGACGACGGGATTGAAGACCTTGGACCTCATCATTTGATCCAGGTTGCGATGGAGTACTTATGATTTGACTTGATACATAGATTCACTTTGTATGTCTCGTGGCTATGTCTGTATCTGAGTTTTCCAATACATGAATCCACAGTGTATTCCTGGTGGCTATGTAGAATCTTGGTGACATGGATCTACAATGTATAATTGGTGGCCATGACTTATAATTTCTAGTCTGGACATGGGAATGCCTACTTCAGACATGGTATGATATTGCGCAGATGCTTGATTGTTTGCAGGTTCCCAATTGGTGCGCTCTTTGTTCCCGACACACACACGCATTTTTACAAAGTATTTCGGCTGTCACGAGTTCCAGCCTCATACTTTGGGGGGCATTCTGTTACACATTTTTTTGGTCACTTCAATGATGATTTCACAAACATGTGATCAGGCTCCCAACATGACTTTTTCCCTGAGAAAAACAACTTCTTTCCTACTCTACAAGGCTGCTTTTTAGAAAGGGTCTGCAGGCTGCACATAGTACACAGTGCGAAAATCATAGATTTCTGCAGGCTGCTCTATAGCTGGCCTGCGGGATTTCCGCAGGCTGCTATATAGGCAGGGTGCGGCGGTGTTCCAAAGCTAAAAGAGGAAAGAGGTTTCATGAAGTTTCTAGAAGGGGAATCTTCTAGAATGTGAGGTGGCGTCTGTATGGTTGCGATCCTACTGGTTTCTCTGATTTGGTGGGATCATTCTCATCCTTTTGAACCACTTCACCTTCTCCTATATAGTCATGGGTTTCTCCTGGAAAAGGTTAAGAAGTAAGAAGCAAGATTAAGCGAAGAATTGATGAAAGGATAGTCTGAAGACTGTGTGAAGAATCCTATTTTTAGTGATGCTTGAAGCCTCTATCAGTTATCAAGCCTTTGTGGATAATCTTCATGCGAATTTCAGAGTAAGTGTGTGTGTACTTGAACAAAGAACCACTGAAAGGGGACTTGCAACATCAAGGCCATATGGTTGTATCTTCTACTTTCCATTAATATAATACGGTGGCACGTCTCTTTCCCATAAAATAATTAGTGTTTTATCACATGACTCCTTGATCACATGTGTGGGTTGTCTTTAAATTCTACTATTGCTTCTTTCACGTTGGTTGGTTTGTGTTATCGCAGGTTCGATTCTAGAAGAGCACTGGAGTGAAACAGGGACAACAGAGATATAAGGAAGCGATCTATAAGGTATGTCATCTATCCCTTCTTCGATAGCGAATTCAATGATCACAACCTAGGGAAAGTGTCTTGTCCCGTTTTGTTTTGTTCTAGATCCAGGTGGATCTAGGGGGATCAATTCATGTCCACATCTACTGATTTGCCCGATAACAGAAACAACCTAGCCGTAGCTACACTCTTTTCTCCTCCTTATTTGCTAGCCGTTTTACTTTCAAGCTAAGAAGAAGAAGACGCATCAGAGCCTAGTTCTTCTACACTTTGATGGGCCGATTTTCTAGGGTTTGTTGGTGAAGCCTTGCTGTAGCAACACGTTGCCTTCCAAACCCTCGTCTTAGTTTTATGCTATTTTCTCAGCTAGTTGTCTTGCCATTGAGTTAAGGAAGGAGGAGAGAGCACCGAGGCCTAGTTCTCCTACACTGAAGTGAGCCTCTCTCCCCTAGGGTTTTGACTTTGAGGCCTTGCCCTAGCGACACCTCAAAGCTTCACCTTCCAGTCCTTAGCTGTATTATCTTCTTGATCCTTCAAGCTCCTGCGTCCTCCTTTTGACTCCATTAACCCTGGAAACTTATTGGGAGCAGAGTTCCACAGAGGAGTCTGAAATATATAGGGCCGATCCCACTTGGGATTTTTTTGTGGATGCGGTAAATGAACAGTATTACCCTGTTGGAAACTATGAGGACCAGTACATGAGATGGACCACACTGCGGCAAGAGAGGGGCCAAGCAGTTCCGGAGTTCACCAATACCTTCCATACCTTGCGCACCAAGCTGGGTATCAAAGACTCCGAGTGACATTTGGTTCTGAAATACCGTGGGGCTCTACACAGATACATCCAGACTGAAATGGATTTTCTGGACATCTCATCACTCGGTGTTGCTTATTGATATGCTGTTAAAATCGAGCAGAAATTTAAGCACCAGAACAAACAGGAGTTCGGGTATCCAAATTCGCAACAATCGAAGTATGACAAAGACAACCCTAACAAATAGTCTCCCGAAAACCAGTCCAAGACATAGGAAAAGAAGGGTCACGGGAAGACAAAAAAGGACACCACAAAATGGTGCGAGTTCCACAAAATCCCCTGGCACAACACCGATGAATGTCGCTCAAAACAGTCATTGGTGGCCGAGATCAAAGACAAAGAGCCGAACCCTGATTCTTAATCTGATTATGAAAATAATGGTAAAGGACAGATCATTGACGTGGACCCCACTGCTATTGTCGTGACCGCAACAATTCAACCAGAAGAACCAACAGATCCTGAAGAGGGGGAGTGCCTTTTTCATTCACAGATGTGGGTGAAGGGGACCCCGCTGCATTTTATTGTTGACAGCGGAAGCCAGAAGAACTTCATCTCAGCAGAGGTCGTCAAATAGTTGGGATTGTCGACAACACCACACCCGCAACCATACAATATCAGGTGGCTTCGCCAAGGACGAGATCTTTGTGTCAGCCAACAATGTCGATTGTCATACGACATCCAACCCTTCAAGGATGAGGTATTATGTGATGTTGCCCCACTGGATGTTTGTGATGTTCTCTTGGGCCAACCATATATGTGGAAGCGCCATGCTGTTTATGAGTCTTGACCCCGTAGTGTTATTGTTACTTTGGGGGGTCATCTCTACAGAATACTAGAGGTAGTTCCGATTATTGTTCCACCTAAAAAGTGCCGCAAGGTAGTATCTCATACTGCAAAATTTAGCTTCTTCACAATCTGTTCAAAAGGAGAACAGAAGGACACTGCAACCACTACAGCCTCGCCCCAAGCACCTTCTATCTAACAGAAGCAGGTCAACAAGGCTACATCAAAGCACAAAGATTCCTTTTGCCCACTGTCCTCTCATGTATCTCGACTTGTTGAACAACCTCAGCCTCAACAGGTTCTTGACATACTTCCACAAAATGAGCAGCGCGATGTCTCCGGCAATACAAGCAGCTCACCAAGATGTAGATCCAACAAACGCTTTTTTGTCTCCCCCGGGAACTCAACGCAATGGAGACCATTGCTTCCTAAGGAAGGAGGATTGATCTAGGTGGATATCGATGGCCACCCACCTTTTTCGACTGGCTCAAAACAGTTTTCTGACAATTTTGGCAATTTATTATTTTTAGTAGGTTTTAACTTTCGAGGCCATTTTGAGGGCCTAAATGAAGGTTTTTTGAGATCAAGTTTCTCAATGATAGCCGAAGGCATGATTGAACCCCCAAAATGAATCTTCTCGACAATACCTTTCCAACGAGCTATCACACGCCTAAAACGAAGATCGTATGCAAAAGTTATGACCCCGGGAAGTTGATGTACTCACTTACCCAAACGAGGCCCACATGACTTTTGGCGTTTCATCTCCTAGGGTAAGGTTTTCGGATGTCTAGGGTTTTTGGCATTCCTGCTTATTGTAAAAAGGCCTTCAGAGTCTCATTGTAATCATCTTCTTGCGAATGAGAGTAGCCGTCACATCTCTTCTCAGAGATAAGCTGCCACCATTCTAGCGAGTCTTTCACTTTGTATTTTTACAGTATCTGTACATTTCTT
>ML798123.1:16181-31908 GCA_009831015.1 Picea engelmannii
TTGGACACTTTTGGCAGTAGGGCCAAATTATCTAGGGTTTCAGTCATCCAGTGGGGCGCACCATTCAGTGGGGGATTTCAGATCTACATAGATTGAGAGGGATCTTGGAGATTCGGTCACCTGGGTTGTTCTTACCATCACCCAATCTATCAGTTGGCATATTTATTAGGGTGATTAGACACTTTTGGCAGCATGGCCGAGTTATTGAGGGTTTCATCCTTCTATTGGAGCGTGGCATTCTTTAGCTGGAGAGTTTGGCATTCAGATCTTCTTGTATTGATCTTCATTTCTTATTCAGCCTTTGGAGGCATATTTTGTATTAGCGAGAGAATTTTGTAGCAGCTCTTATCTATTGTCTATCTTCTTGGCCATCTGTTGAGCATTCTAGATCGGCATCTTCATTGTAGCAGGTTTCTCTATTTTATGAATAAAGAAGAATTGAGATGTTTTGGCTTGTCTATATTATTGCATATGGTTGAGGTATGTTCCATGGTTATCTCTTTCTGTTATTTGCTGCATACACAGATATAAACACATCTAAAAGGTAGGTCAGCAAAGTGTTTGACAAAATACCTCACTCAGAAAAAGTTTTAAAAAGACACCAAAACAATGATGATCCTTGCATAATGGCTTGGGATCATTACATTGGGTAAATGAATATGACATTCAGAAGCATGGAAAAATAGTGCAGAAGCTCATGGACATGAGTCCATGATTTTTTTTCTAGAGGAGTATGATGTAGGAGCATCGCCATCAACAATTAAATAAGCCGAGTGGAGGACAAATTAGCACCTAATGCATAGATTTTAAATTGTTTTTGAATTCTGAGGAGAGCACGTCATTCTGTTTTGAAAGGATTGTAATTTAAAGATTTTAAATGTTTTTAGGATTGATCCATAACATAAGGCCTCCAAAGTTGTAATCACCTTAATTATTAGATAAGGTTGTATAGATACTGAGTATCGACTCATATCTGAATGTAATTTCCATTCAATGTAATAATCCTTAGTAGATGAATGTATTAACTATGATAGGATAGCACTAAGGTAGTCTAGAGGGAAGGCTCGAGAATCGCCTTGATGTATAAATATATGTATTTTATGCCAAAAGGAAGCTATTGATTGTTATTTTTATTGCTACTGAAAGAGTGGTTGAAGCTTATGAAGAGTTGCAGAGAGCTATATGAATCCATGTACATATTTTGATGAATGAATACAAGCAGAGAGGTTTGATTCCAAATATATGGTGTTGTGTTTATTTGAATTGTTTTAGTACATGTGATGTTTCTTTATGCTCTCTATGTTTTATCTGTTTATGTATCTTTTATGCATGGATATGTTTTTCATGGTTAACTGTGGGAACCTTTGATGTTTCTATAAATTTCATTTGTTTCTCTTATGAGATTCCTGGTGCAAGTAGTGCATATTTCCCACATGGAGTGCATAGGCCGAGTCGAGATAGACTCAAAATATTAGAAGAGATAACGTGAATTTACGGTTGAAGTGAAAGGAGTGCACAATTGTTTAGTTGAAGTGAAAAGAGTGCACAATTGCTCAGTGGAGAACAAATATTGAAGAAGACTCGTGCAAGGAGTGCATCGGGCAAACACTTTGTTTAAGTGTCGAATAAGTCTTAGAGGATATGAACCCAAGGAGTGTGTGAGGAGAGTTTCTCAAAAATATCTAATTCTAAAACTTGTTGGAAATTCCAGGGATGTAAGGAGTGTGCCCGAGGCCTATAAACCTCGGAGGAACAAATATCCAAAGAGATAGCGAGTACAAGAGTTCTGCAGGAGGGACTTAGAAAATTTATAAGTCAATAGCTTTAAAGTGCCAGAGGAGCACACAAGAGGGCACCATTGATCCTATTTATCTCATGTAGTCAAGCTCAGGAAGGATAACGATCCGAATATTTAAGGAGAGGAAGATTCATTGTTTTAAGAGTAGAATGGTTGAGATTTTTTTGAGAGGATACAGGGTCTTTCATCACCCTTAGATCTAGAGAAGTAGTGCAGGGTTTAACCCTGTGAGTTGTTGAGACTTCGCGCGTTCGGGGAAGTCGTGGATCGAGTTCAAAGGAGGCATTATCGAAGAATGGAAATCAACGGTTGAGATCCATTTGGGAGGTCACAGGAGAGAGAACATCCATCGAATTAGGATGAGTTGCACGAGGTTTAATCAACGAAGTCCTTAAAACTTGGCACGTTCAAGATATTTGGCGTGTGGAGAAGTCGGGACCCCCAAAGTCTCGAAGGTCGGAGTGGATCGTGGCCATCCAAAATTTGAGGAATCCTGTCAGAAGATCATGTACTCCAATGGACTAACACTCTAGATAAAGTTAGGAGTGGATATTCTAGAGTGGAGGAATACTGAAGTCTTGAAGCCCCGAAGCTCATCAGAGTCGTCCATTGTAGAGGACACATGTCGTCAGATCAAGAGATATGGAGGATAGGAGTTCCGAGAGAATAGAGTGAAGGGGAGTTCGATCTCTCCGGAGTCCCGAAGTCCAGAGTTGATTTGGACCATTGATCAGGGGAAGGACACATGACAATAGATCCAGGAGTTTGGAGGTCTGATATTCTAGAGGAAACCAAGCGCAGAGTTGTGAGAACTCTCGGAGTTCCGAACAACGGAGCTCGTCTCCACCGTTGATCTCGGTGGACAGGTGTCACCAGATCCAACACTCTGGAGGAGAGGCACTCCAGAGGAAATTTAGACATAAGAAGTTGGGGTCAAGAATGCCTGATGGTGAAATTTTATCCGATTTTTCCATCATAGTGGACACGTGGCGCCGGATATTGGAGTCCGGTGATAGAGCCCTCCAGAATATTGGAGTGTCGTGCTTCAAAAGTCCCTGAAGCTTGAAGCGACGAAGTGATTGAGAGTCATTGATCTCTATAGACACGTGGTAGTAGATTAGACACTCTGAAGGTCTATAACTCTGGAGGCTCAGTATAGGTTTTCTTTGAAAATTTCTGGATCCCGGAGGCCCAGAGTAGATCTACATTGTAGATCGGTGGAAAATTGTTAATCGTTGGATCCTACAGAGGTTTGCCAATTCGGCACTCCGAGAGATTGTTGTGTGTGGTGCTTCGAAATTCGCCGAATATGGAGCGTCAAAGCATTATGGGCTGTTGATATTAGCGGGGAACATGAACCACTAGTACATATTGGAAAAATTCTGATGTTCTATTTGCAACGTTATGGACAAAATTGGCCATACTGTCGAAAAATAGAGGAAATTTTAAAATTTTTTCTCCATATTGCCCGATAACGTCGCTCTTGAGACATACTACTAAAATTGTCTCTCTTGCGACAAAGTTCGGGGGATGTCTCTCTTGCGATGATGTAAAAGTTTCATCTCTCTTGTGACGTTGGTGAAATATTCGTTGCACTTGCGACATTGTGGACACTAGGTTTTCCCCACCCCAATGGTCACCTAGTATTTGACCAAGTCAACTTTGACTTGGTCAACTATCATCGGAATTGTGACGTTATAAAATCTATAAATATGTTTCATTTTATGGATGTTGCGACAAGTTTGTTATAGTAACGACAGTTCAAAAACGGTATAAGCCGATCTTCTTGGCGAACAAAAACAAGTATTTTTTCAGTATATGTCTGTGGGAAGAATGTCATAAAACATTAGAGGTGGGAAAAAAATTAAAGAGGGTGAAAAGGGTGACGGTAAATGTTATTTACCTTGCAAAAATTGTTGTACTAGATGTCCYGAAAGAGTTTTAATAGAAACAACTAAGAAACATTGTAGAAAATATGGGCACATGGACGRGGGATCAAATGAATATTGTCCCATGGCAATTAGCTATATACATATTCATTATCTATTTTAATATTTATTGTATTCTCAAACTTTTATATTGTTTTATACATGCACTAATTTTTCATGATTGTTTGTAATTATAAAGTTAGATTYCCCCCCTAACTTTATGCAGAAAGCACCAAGTAGTAGTAGAAATGATGTTGTACAAGGTGAAGAACTTGAAGCAGATAATGAAGATCAAGCTAATGATCCCATGGAAGTAGATGAAAATAATAACATAGTTCAAGATAATGGGACAAATAAATTGATCCAAGACTTATTCGGTCATACAGATGAGGATCCTGGGGACATTAGTGATGGTATTTATGATGAACCTCTGATTGAAAAAGAAAATAAACGACTTTATAAAGGGTCAATATCAAATATTCTCTCCACTACATTGCTACTAGTGAACTTAAAGGTTACGAATCATTTGTCGAACACTTGTATGGCACAAATCCTAAGGTATGTAATATGTTTCATCACATGTACATAAAGGTTGAATTTTCCCCATTTTGTTTTAGAGTTAATTAATGTGTAAAATAAAAATGCGATATTTACAATTAATATTCTTTACATTAACTATTTATTTGTTATGATTTAGATTGTTAGGTGAATTTTTGTTACCCTCGTCAAATATTTTACCTCCCACATATCGCGATTTACATGCCATTATGAAAGAAATTGGAATGGAGTATCAAAGTATAGATGGATGTCTTGATGATCATATTATATATTATGGACAACATGCGTTGAAAACAAAATGCCCGATATATGGTATCAGTAGATATCAAACCAATCAAGTAACAAAAATGGTCCCTCGAAAGGTTCTCCGACATATTCCCATAATTCCACGTTTTCCAACGACTGTTCAGGTGCTAATGCATAGCACAGTTTATGGATTACCATGCACGAAAGAGAATTGAATATGGCATTCTTCGAATGCCTACAGATGGTTATGAATTTAAAGAAATTGCTGCAAAATGGCCAGAATTTATAGATGAACCTCGTAATGTTAGGCTTTCATTGGCAACTGATGGTGTTAATCCATTTGGAGAGCTTTGGTCTGTTTACTCAGTGTGGCCTATTTTTTTTATCAACAATAATATTCCTCCTTGGATGTCAATAAACAGGGAGCACATAATTTTTACAATGATTATTCCAGGTATTTGTTTACATTAATTTTTCGAATGTAAATTTTTCATTTTTCTCTTTTTTTTTCATAACATCTTTTATTTATTTATTTACGTATATATACATACCATGGTAGTAATTTTGTGTAATTTAAAACAATTAGGTAAGTACCAAGTTAAATATATGAATGTGTATATCGAGCCTCTTATCAATGATCTACTAAAGTTATGGGAGGGCATCACTATGTATGACATTTGTAAACCAATTGGGCAGAAGAGATTTCAATGTCGTGGAATAATTTTATGGACAATTCATGATGCCCCAGGACTAACACATTTTTGTGGTATGTAAAGTTCCATATTGCACGCTTGAATAGTATATAATTAATTGAATATATCATGCATGTTGTTTAAATAATCATTTCGTATATTAATAATTCACATTAATCCATTTGTTGCAGGTCTTCAAACAAAGGGTAATTTTGCATGTCCAGTTTGTGGTCCTATGATGAAATATCGTAGGTCAAAAAGTTTAGGAAAGGAGGTGTTTGATGAGTATAGACACTTCCTCCCTAAGAACCATAAGTATCATACTACTGAAAAAGATCTTTTCAATGGGAAACAAGAGACTGGACTAAAACCACAAAGAATGACACCTCACCTATGGAAGTTTGCATATGACAGAATTAATCCTCGAGGTACACATATTGTTTATGTATGGTAAATGGAATCGTGTTTTAAAATTTTATTTTAATTATTCATTTTATTTTACCGCATTTGATAAATAGTGTTTTGATTTTTTTTATGCTTCATCAATGTCATTGTCGTGAATGTAGTAATAATGGGCTTCCATGAGGAATGAAATGTTATCCCACTCAATTCATGAGGTTTCCTTACAATGAGGACCTAAAAATAGTTCATTTATTTGATACAATGCATATTGGGAAGAATGTGACAGAAACATTATGGCGAATCATAGATGGCAGGAGAGATAAAGAAAAAATTGTCAAAATTTGTAATGAAATTTGGGAACCCAATCATGCAATGCAAATTTTGATTTGATCAAATAATGATGGAGACCAAAATAACCTTCCATGGTTATTAATAGAGCAACAAATCAATGGTGTAAAAGAGGTCATTCAAAAAATTAAATTTCGCACAGGTTTTTGTTCAAACATAAATAATATATTAATGAAGAAAGGTGAATTTGGTGGGGTGAAAACACATGATTGGCATACCTTCATTAAGGTAATTAATCATTTTAGTATTCATATTTATATATTTGTCGTATACATTTTTTGAGAATTTTATTTTTTTTGTCTAGTTTTGAACAAATAACGATTCGTTTTTATTGTTACAGTGTGTTCTACCTCTATCTCTCCCAAACGACTTTGACAACAATGTCAAACAAGTTATATATGATATTGGAAAATACATGAGGTAAGTAGCTGCAATATATATGCGAATTTTTTTTCATTTTTTTGTTGTACTTAATGACATGTGTTTTACTTGTAAGGTAATATGTATTATGTTTTGTTGAAACATGTTATTTTCTTGCGTCATGATCTATGGATGGTTTTCATTGAAAGAAATCCATGAAGATGATATAAAGTATTGGAAGAGAGAAATTCCTTGGCTAATGTGTGAAATGCAGAATTATTTACCTCCAACATTTTTCAATGCACAAGAACACTACCTCATACACCAAGTTGAGGATATTGAAATGTGTGGACCTATACACACAAGGTCAATGTGGATGGTGGAGAGGCACATGAAATCATTGAAGGCTTTGGTTAGACAAAGAGCACGTCCTTAGGGTTCGATGGTGGACGAATATATGGTATATGAATCCATGTTGCATATTAGTCAGTATCTTCCTAAATTAGCAGCACAAGCTATGCATGCAGTGGATTGCATTTGGGATGTGAACTCCGTCAAAATTTTTGAAAGGGAGCAACTATTGGGGAAAGTTACAATGAAGAAAGTGAGAGGTAATTAAATTGTGGATATTTTTAATAAATATAAATTTTCGTTTTTTTGTGTATATGATCATACTCATTTAATATTTATTCTTTCATCATTTTTAATATTTACCATGGTTATAACTAATATTTAATATTGGTGAATTGTGATTTTTTGATCGGTCAATTGCTCAAAATTGGTATGCACTATATTTATACATTGCAAACAATCTTGACTGGATGAAGGTATGGATTGATAGATGTAAAGAATGTCATGGCAGTAGGTTATCATGGAAAGAATTGCTGAATTGGTTAGACAAGGTCGTCATAATGGAGATTTCGATGTTACGTAGAGGGAAATAGATTTAACATATTGTTTGAAAGATGGAAAGGAAAGAAAATTCACCCATTTTATTAAGTTATTTTATATTATATTAATGTGATTGTAGGTGTCTTTTTTTCATATTATACTTTCCAAGTTATATAAATTTGTTTATTATTAATTGGAAATGCATCTTTTACATGTCTGGCATATTGCAGTTGAAACACCACAAGGATATTGTTGGCCCTTGGTTATGGATTAAGGAATAAATAAAAGACTAACAAAGAGGAAATATGAAGTACAAAGAGTGCATAAGGAACATAAACCGAGGATGGGTCGAAGTGGTCAAAGAAGCAGAAAAGAAGGAACGAAGTAAGGGAAAGCAAGTCGTTGAAAGAGAAGATCAAGGAAGACATATCAACAAAGAAGATGGATCATGGAAAACTTAGCAAGCGGAAAAAGACACCAATGGATGCTTTGGAGCACCTCGCGGGAAAGAAGGAAGAACAGGTTGGCGAATCCCTTAAGATGCAGTTTATGTCGGCCCTAGGGTTTTGGGAATTTAGGGTTTTTACACTTAGGCTTCAGTCTAAGGTTGTCTGAGAGTCGTTGTAATGTATAAAATAAAGATATAAAGGAGCGAGGATGGGTTGCTTAGTTGTTGTTGTTATTGCTGGTTATGATTGTTGTTGTTGTGTGAGAGAAGTACTGTGTTGTGAGAGTAGTCTGTATTCTGGATCTTCAGCTGGGTGCGAAGATCAACCTTGCAGCTGGGTGCACAGGGGGGAAGGGAGAGAAATAGAAGGGGAGAAAGAGAACTGCAGCTAAGTGTGCAGATAGAACTGTATGTTTCCATCTAATATATCAAAAAACGCAGTTCTATGGACATATCCCTAGGGAGAGGGTGAACCACGTATATATTGTTGTTCTGTGTGATTGATGTTGTGTTATTTTCTCTCTATTATATTGTTATTGCATGATTGTTAGATCAGAGATATAACTGTGTGAAGAAAGCATAATATTGTTAAGCATAGCTAGGTTGGTTGCGTTATTGTTCTGGAGTCACTTTGCATTTCCTTTGGTTGTAGAGACATGTGTCCTTCAACCCCCCTATTGCTACTTCGGGTGAGACTTCATCTTCTTTGCAGGTGTTGCCGAAAGGGCCAGTAGTTAGGGTTTGTTGGTGTGCTATTAGAGTTAAACCCTAGGTCTGCCTCTGTGCCAAAAAATGGTTCCATTGTCTGGACCAAGATCTTCGTGAGGGAATGTCAAGGTGGTTTCCATTGAAAACAAAGATTCAGAAGTGGATAGAAGAACAAGAAAGGGACTTCGTCGAAGCTCATAACAAGAACCCTAGCATTAGTACAAAGGATTGGTTGGGAAGGTATATCTTTACTGATATACACAAGATTTTCTTTGGAGGAGTTCATAAGGAGTTATATGAGTGGTTAGCCAGATTAGTAGATACCCAGTTCGAAATTAGATCTAGACCACATGTAGTTTGGACATCGACGTTGATTAAGAAGGTCAAGAGAGTTGATAACGCTGTGTCAAGAGAAGTAGATCACTGGTTTGATAGCACTATTAGAGGGTACATTACTGAGTTTGCTACTGACATAGTAGAGTCATATAGCCAAGAAAAGAGATATTTCTTTAAGGGACCTAGAGGGAAGTTTTTTCACTTTTTGAAGTTGAACCTCAAGATGCTATTTCATGAGAAGAACATCTTGAAGATACAGTAATCAATCGGATTTTTAAGGCTAATGTTCAAGAATTCAGACAGGGAAAGTGACACAGAGGTTGGACACACGCGCAGTGGGAGGTCATTTAGAGAGGTTCCTCTTGCGAACCTGTTTAAGCAGAATTACGGAAACAAGGGATTCTACAGTGGAGAAGAAGTAGAGTTGTTGGACGAAGAGCAGTCAGAGTCTACAAGAACAGAGGAAGGGAAGACTGAAGAACCTCACTGAGAATAATCAAGAGCTTCAAGGACTACACATACTGTCGAAGTAAGTATTATTACTCCTCCTGTTGTTTTAGCAGCATTAAGTAACCCGCGTAGTCAGAGTTATTAGAGCACTCAGAGTACTGTTATGAGCAGTTTAGTACACACTCAGTCAAGAAACCTAGGAAGATCTATGGTAGAAAAAATGAGGTTACCTATCTTTAGAGGAGATGGATCTGAATATCCTAATCAACATTGGTTCTTATGCGAAGCTGTATGGAGTATTAAGCAAGTCAATGACGAAGCTATTAAGAGAGATCAGTTTAGTACTACCTTGAGAGACCGCGCACTGAGATGGTATATGAAGTTTATTAAAGGAACTGTACAACCTAAATCGATGAACGATATCAAGACTGCATTGAGTGTAGAATTCAAGAAAACTAAGTCGGAGTTGCAGTGCATTATAGAATTGAAATAAATCAAGCAGAGAGTAGCTGAACTAGTTTGGGAGTTTGATCAGAGGTTTAAGACCTTGACAGGCCGTTTGAGTTTTTCCAAACGAATAGAATAAGGAATGGTTCATTGCTGCTCTCTTGCCACACATTAGAGTTCCTCTGATGCAACAGAAGGTCGCTTCACAGGCTGAGGCACTGGAGATCTCCATGAAACTAGAATCATCCCCTGTGGGAGAATCCAGTTCAGGTATGAGTCAAATTTTGAGTCGGTTAACTAGCTTATCTCTATAGGTTGAAGAAATGAAGAAAGACAAGGGAAAAGATAAAAGAGAAGACATCTGGTGTATCAGATGTAAGTCACGGGGCCATGACAAAGAGAATTGTCCCCTATTTAATGAATAATTGGCCTCTAGAGCCCCTATCCCCTTGAAGCAGGCCACCTTACCCTGGTGCGAGGTATGTAGAACTAGAGATCGCCCTGGTGAATGCTATTATATGTAGAAATACATACAGACACCTACAAATCTTTACTGCAAATTTTGTAAGTCTGTGGGGAATGACGAGAAGGATTGTAGGGATTATGACCTCTTGCATGAAAGGTCAAGGGATACATATAGGATTCAAGGAGAGATGCAACAGGAAGGAAATGCTTCACGGTTCAATTCCCCAGGAAGAGGAAACTTCAATGCTTGTGCTAGATTCAGAGGAAGAGGAGGAGGAGGAGGCATGGGTCGAGGTCGAGGTCATATCATTTTCTATAACTGCACGCAACCAGGTCATTTGGAAAGGGACTATCAAAACCCTTATACCACTTGCAGCTATTGCAACTCATTTGAAGATGTTATTGAAGATTGTCCAGTATTGATGGCGAAACTTCATGAAAGATGGGGTGGAAACTAGAAAGTGCAACTGATATTAGATGAACCTCATGGAGAGGATCCATGAGTCGTTGTTATCATGAGAGTTGTCACTGTTACAGGAGGAGACAGGGTAACTCTAGGAAAAACTACAAAGGGATCAGGGATCAGAAGAGCTACAGAGAAAACACAATTGTTTGATCCAAGGAAAGAAAAATAGACTTTTGAGGAAGAAAGAAGAGAATTTGTCGAAGAATGGGATTTTTCATCTAGGGCACAACCAAAAGTGAGAGAATGTGGAATGCCTCTGGCATTTGATCAGTCTGCCTTTCCCAAGAAAGGAAAAGAGGTAAGCAAGCTTATGGATTTCTTATATACGTGCATTAATTTGATTAAGGATGAAAGAGATGTGCAAGAACTACAACACTTGATAAAAAAGTATGAGATAGGAAGGGTAGATCCTTTGTTGAATAAAGAAGTACATCAAGTGTCTAAGAAGAGAAGGACAAAAAAGGAACTACAACTTAATGCTCAGATTGGAGACTATGACATAGATTATGTGGTCCTCGACTTGGGATCAGAAGTCAATGTTATGACAAAGCAGACCTGGGCACTGATGGGGAAACCCAAGTTGATTTACTCTTCTATCAGGCTCAGGATGGCTAATCAATAGGCAGTAAGCCCCTTTGGAAGACTAGAGAATTTCCTTGTGGACATCGATGGGGTAAGGACGTTTATAAACTTTGAAGTGATTGATATAGTTGATGATAGCTTTCCTTATCCTGTGTTGTTGGGCATTGACTGAGACTTCAATAACTCGACTTTTGTTTACCTAAAGAAGAGAAGAATAAAATTTGAGGTTGATGGCCTTAGGGTCATTGCACCTCTTGATCCTGATGAAGGTTGCAGATACACAAAACCTATCAGAGAATAATACCATGCATATGAACAAGAAAAAATATATAAATTGACAACGAGACAACATGATTACATTAATCCTGCAACAGATGGAAATTTAAGCTACCAAAGTGAAAGTGCATGCTCATCAGATTCATAAGAAGCACTAGAGAATTGGTAGAACATAATGTATGAAGTCTCTACACGGAGATGTGCCAGATTGACCAAGGAAGTTCGTTGGATTGGCACAAAAGTAAGTAATCTTCCCACATTTGATGGTTTAAATCATTTATAGACATTTCTATTGGAATTTGAAGGAATTGTACCAGTACAACAGAGGTTGTTGGCACTAGATGAAGCCTTGAAAGCAACGCCAACGAGATGGTGGGGAACTCACAAGAAGAACATCACGGAGTGGGTACAATGTCACACCTTGATGACAGTGCACTTTTCAGACCAAGTTGAAGGATGTGAAGTTTGGTACACAGGTCAGATTTATCCTAAGGAACATGTGCGAAGGTGTGAGGAGGCCTAGAGTAGAATTCCTGAAGAGAAGTGGGTGCATAAGTTCATTAACACTTTGGATAGCACGCCTATCAACTGGTATCTTCAAGCAGAACTGCGCTTAACCACTTCAGATTGGTACAATATGAATTAGAACTTTATATCTATGTTTTAATTTGAAAATCACTACCCCACAGTAGATCAGGCTTTACAAGTTGTAAGACAGAAAGTCTTTGAGGAGGCACCTAACCTCCCTTTGGAGGAAGAAGAAGAAGACGAATGGACTGCACCTCTTAAAAAATTATAGGGTTGTTACAATATTAATGTTGATGAAGATGATGACCCTACGAATGTGAACATCGCAGAAAATGAAGGACAGAGAGACATAGAAGGGCTAGGGACTGAACTACCTTTCATTGGAAAACCAATTAAAATTAAGAAAGTTAATATTGGAATAGATTTAGCACCTAAGTTGGCAAACGTTGGAGATTATTCAGATGATCCCACTATTGATAAAATTACAGAATTACTGCATGAATATCAGGACTTGTTTCCAACCAAGTTCATAGACATGAAGGGAATTAAAGGGCCCATGGGAGAAATGAAGATCCCTTTGAAACCATATGAAACGCCAGTCAAGCAAAGACCCTACAGAATGAATCCCAAGTATAAGAAGAAAGTTAAAATTGAATTGGATAGAAGGTTGGAAGCAGGAATCATAGAACCTATTGAAAAATCAGAATGGATCAACCCTATGGTGGTCCAGGATTAGAATTCAAGAGAGATCAAAATCTGTGTAGATCTAAGGAAACTGAATAATGCATGTTTACATGATCCATTCCCTACACCATTTACTGATGAAGTTTTAGATAATGTAGGAGGACAAGAAGTTTACTGCTTCACAGATGGATTTTCATGGTATCACCAGATAAATATTGCTAAGGAAGACAAACATAAGACCACATTTGCAACAAAATGGGGTTCTTTCCAGTACATTGTGATGCCTTTCGGATTGAAGAATGCACCAACCATATTTTCCGGGGTGGTGGTCGAAGCATTCAAGGATTTTTTACATAAATGTTTGGAAGCATATTTTGATGATTGGACTATTTTTAGCTTATTGAAAAATCATATTAAATGTTTGAGACTAATGTTGGATAAGTGTAGGCAATGCTAGATTTCCCTGAACCTGAAGAAGTGCATTTTCCTTTCACCTTTTGGTGTATTTCTAGGGAACATTGTATGTAAGCAGGGGTTGTTGGTAGATCCTTCCAAGATTGCCATCATTGTTGATCTACCTCCTCCTACTTTGGTTAGACAGTTCCACACTGTGTTGAGACATACTGGATACTACAGAAAGTTTATCAAGGGCTATGCACATATAACAACACTCATGGAAAATATTTTAAAGAAATGTCGCTAGTTTCAATGGTCAGAGGAATGCCAGTAGAGCTTCGACACACTAAAGAAGAAAATGGTTAATGCGCCTATTCTGGTTTTCCCAGATTGGAGTAAGGAATTCCACGTCCATGTCGATGCTTCATCCATTTCATTAGGAGAAGTGTTAGCATAGCCAAGAGCAGGAGACATTGACCTCCCTATAGCCTTTGCCAACAAGAAGCTTTCTATAGCTGAGATAAATTACACTACCACTGAAAGAGAAGGATTATCCATGGTATACGCGCTGCAGACGTTTAGACACTAATTGTTGGGAGGACATTTTAAGATGTTCACTGATCACTTTGCGTTGAAATACTTAGTCAACAAGCCAATGTTCGGGAGAAGAATATGCATATGGATACTATTATTCCAGGAATATGATTTTGAGATCGTGGTCAAGCCAGGGAGAATGGATACGGGACCTGACCACCTATCCAGATTGGAACATGGAGAGGAACCCTACTAGTTTGGAGGATACACTACCAGATGCATAGTTGTTGGCCATCAGAAAAGTTGATGATCATTTTGTCGAGATAGTCTAGTTCCTGTCTATAGGGATGGAACCCCACAAGTATACAATCATCCAGAAGAAACAGTTGGTAGTCCGCGCTGCAAAATTTTCACTTATAGATGGACAACTATATAATATGGGACCAGATACGATCTTGAGAAGATGCGTTATGGAGGCAAAAATACCACTGATTCTAGCATAATCACATGAAGGAATCACATGAGGACATTATGCAGGGAAAGAAACAACACACAAGGTTTTTAGAGCTGGCCTCTGGTGGACCACTTTACACAAAGATGCTAAGGAATACTACATAGCCTGCAATGTATGCCAACGAGTAGGGAAACCTTCCAAAAGAGAAGAGATGCCTTTAGCACATCAAATAACTCTACAGGAATTTGAGAAATGGGCCATTGATTTTGTGGGACCTATCAACCCACCAGGAAAGAACACAGACACTCGATACATCATCACTACGACAAAGTATTTGATCATATGGGCATAAGAAAGAGAAGTTAAGGACTGTAGTGCGACTACATCTACGCGATTCATATTTGATGATATCATAACCATATTTGGATTCCCAAATATCCTTATGAGTGATCAAGGTACACATTTTATTAATAAGACTATTGAAGCCTTGACTCAGGAATTCGAAGTTCACCACCATAAGAGCACACCATACCACCCACAAGTGAATGGTATAGTCAAAGATTTCAACAAGATCTTGATGACAACACTGACGAAGATTTGCAGTGTGAACATAGATGATTGGGATTTGAGAGTGCCAGTAGTGTTATGGGCTTATCGAACCACTTGCAAAAAGCTAACAATGTAGACTCCCTTTAAGTTAGTTTATGGATTAGAAGCAATCATACCTATGGAATATTTGGTTCCCAGCTTAATAATTACAACATTTACAGGTATGGATGACACAGGTGTTGTTCAAGACAGGCTTGCACAGTTGGTGGAACTAGAGGAAGACAGGTTTATTGCAATATTTCATCAGCAGGTATAAAAGGAACGAGAAAAGGCTTACCATGGAAAACATATTAAAAAGAAAGCATTTAAGCAAGGAGATCTGGTATTAGTATATGAAAACAAGTTCATGAAGCATCCAGGGAAGTTTAGGACACACTGGCTTGGGCCATTTGAGGTCGCCTATGATACTGAAGGAGGAGTTATGCAGTTGAATACTCTGAAGGGGGAATGGAAGGATGGTTTAGTAAATGGGAGCTGGTTGAAATTGTATTATGAAAACCAACTGTCTCACAATGCTTAGTAAAAGTAAAGGAAGAAGGGTCTAGGTACCAGGTGCAGTTGAAACTGGGTACTAGACATAGAAAATACAGTCTGCATACGACAGGGAGGGACAGGGAAGAAATCACAGACTGCTTTGCGTAGCTTGTAGTTGAAGTGATACAGAAGGTTCAACCCTGCAGTGACTCGAGATGAGTCACAGGTGAGTGTTGGGGGCCTGTTGGCCCTTGGTTATGGATTAAGGAAGAAAGAAAAGACTAAGGAAGAGGAAAGATGAAGTACAAAGAGTGTAGAAGGCACATAAATAGAGGATGGGTCGAAGTGGTCAAATAAGTAGAAAAGAAGGAGAGAAGTAAGGGAAAGCGAGTCATTGAAATATAATATCAAAGAAGATAGATCAACAAAGAATATGGATCGTGGACAACTCAACAAGCAAAAAAATACACCAACGGATGCTTTGGAGAACCTCGCGGGAAAGAAGGAAGAACAGGATGGTGAAGCCCTTAAGATGCAGGTTATGTGGGGCCTATGGTTTTGACACCTAGGGTTTTGGGAATTTAGGGTTTTTACACCTAGGCTTTGGTCTAAGGTTATCTAAGACTCATTGTAATGTATAAAATAAA
>ML798123.1:38926-65330 GCA_009831015.1 Picea engelmannii
ATGGAAGATACAACTCCCTGTGTTCAAGCACCCACTTGAACCTCTGAGGACAACAGTCCTCCCGAGCACCTCACAACCACCCTTGAATATGAAATAATGAATACACAGACAACTACTCAAATAAATAAATTCTTACCATCCTTTCTCTGTTCTGTAAGTCTGATCTATTCTGCTATTCTGCTCTGTGTTTTCTCTTGCTCTGCTATTCTGCCCTGCGTTCCATTTCACTCTGCACATCTACTTCCTTTCCTACCACGCATCCTCTTCTGTATTCTTCTTCCTTACTGTTTCATTCCTTTCCTCACCAGAACAGCCAACCGCATACAGTCCGTCTCATTTTCTTTTATACTCACCCTCACGGCGGTTCCACTTTGCATTTCCTTAGGCAAAAGAAAGACAACTGTCCAAGCAACTGAAACTCCAACTGATCGATAACTAAATTGCAATCATGAGTCCATTTTTCTAACAGATTCCAAACTTAGTAGTTAACTGTTAGAGAGAACAGTAACCCTCCGATCAACACTTGATCCAACGGTTCAGATCCAATCGGGATTTCATGCATTGCGATTTCGGCACTCTTGGCGTTCAGAGTTTTTGTCACTTACAAATCCCGATCCCCGAAACTCCACGAAGAAGTCAGATCAACGGTCCAGATCACTTCTTTATTCAACGGATGTGATCAAATTGCGATTTCGCATATCGCGATTTCGGAGTTCTTCATGTCAAGAGATTTTGGCATTACAAAGTCCCGATCCCCGATACTCCGATAAGAGCTGTGATCAACGGTCCTGATCATTTCTGGATCTGACGGTCCAGATTCACTCGCTATTTCACATATCAAAAAATTGGCATTATGTTCTTTGCCTTTCAAATTCCCGATTCACGAAACTCTGTGAGAAGTTAAATCAACGGTCCAGATCTCATTCTCACTTTAACGACTGGGATTAAATCGCGAAATCGCATATCACGATTTTGGAGTTCTTGATGTCAAGAGATTTTGTCATTTCAAAGTCACGATTCATGAAACTCCAATGTGGAGTTTGATCAACGGTTCATATCAACCTAGATCTCGACGGCTCAGATTAGATTGCGATTTTGCACATAGCAATTACTCCCACTTCTCCTTGTACTTTAAAGAGCGTGCAAGTTATCCTTGATCCGACGATGGTCAGGTCTTGCTCTTGGATCTAACGACTGAGCTCTGTCCTCCTCTTCATTGTCTTCATTCAGATCTGATGACCCTCGTTCTTTCGGGAAATTTGAATGGGATCCGACGGTCACTGACTCTTCTCCTCCTGATTATTGTTGCGTTGCTACTCATTGTTGTTGTACTCAAGCCATCACCACAACTGCAACTGTACTCGCCATCAATGACAAGTATACACTGCCTGTAAATATGCTAACAACCCTCTGTACATTCCTGTAAATATGCTAACAACCCTCTGTACATTCTTCATGCCTTTCATTGTCTGTTACATATTTACCAACAATTTCTCAACTCCTAAATTCCTCTTGGATGCATTCCATACACTATTTGAAATGGAATTTTTCCAGATATTTTGTTCGAAGAATCATTATAAGAAAACTCTGCCTGGGGCAGAATTTGATCCCACTGACCATGATGTTCAGTGACCGAACTTCTCAACAGATTTCCCAAACTCTAATTTACCACCTCAGTCTGTTCATCTTTCTAAGGGTGATATGTTGAACTGAAGGAAAAAAAATTCCCCAACCTTTTACATAGAGTTCTACAAAAGTGTCCCATGAACTTGTTATCTCTTTCTGAAACTATACTCCTTTGCAAGCCATGTAATCTCACAACCTCCTTGAAAAATAAATTGTCTATGTGTGTAGCATCATTGGTTTTATGGAATGGTATGAAGTGTGCCATATTTGAAAATATATCCACCACAACAAATATGGAATCACTCCCCCTCTGGTTTCTTGACAATCCCAACACAAAATCCATGCTTGTTTCATCCCTCGGCCTATCTGGAATAGGAAATGGATGATACAGACCAGTGTTCTTTTGCTTCCCTTTTGCATACTGGAAAACTCTACATCTTTCCACAAATTTATTCACATCGGATCTCATACCTGGAGAATGGTATGAAGAACTCAGTTGCGCATAAGTTTTATCATGGCTAAAATGTCTAGCCAATCATCCACTATGTTTTTCCTTCAACGGGTTGTCTCTCATTGAGCATTTCATAATACAGAGTTGGTTTCCTTTAAACAAAAGTCCATCTTGAATTAGATACTCTATCCACTAGCTTTTGTCCCTTATAAAAGGGTTCTCACATGCTTCATAAGCCTCTTTAAAGTCTGGATCCTCATGATACATTTCCTTAAGGTATTCAAACCATGAGGTCTCCACTTGAAATTCCTGCATAATCATACATCTCTTGCTCAAAGCATCAACAAATTTGTTAGTGCTACCACTAATGTGCTTAGAGAAAAAATTAAAATTCTACATGAATTCTACCCATTTAGCATGTCTTTGGTTCAACTTCTCATGTCTGGTTATGAATTGTAAAGCCTGATTGTCACTGTACAAGACAAAATCCTTTGGAATAAGATAGTGCCTCCACTTTTTCAGAGCTTGTATTACATCATAAAACTATTTATCATATGTTGAATATTTTCTCTTAGTGTCATTCAGCTTCTCACTAAAATAAGCAACAGGCCTATTGTCTTGGCTCAAGACTGTACCAATAGCTACTCCACTTGCATCACACCTCACTTGAAATATCTTCTTGAAATCTGGCAGAACCAGAATAGGTTGTTCTATTATCTTCTCCTTTAATACTCTGAATCCTTTTTCATCTTCCTCTGTCCAATTAAAATACTTATGTTTTTTTTAATAGTGTCCATTATGGGTGCACAAATTCCACTGAAGTTCCTAATGAATTTCCTGTAAAAACTTGTTAATCCATGGAAGCTTCTCACCTCAAATATGCTTATCGAAGAAGGCCATTCTTTGATTACTCTCACCTTCTTTGGATCCATCTTCAACTCATTTTAAGAGATCACAAAACCAAAGTATATGAGTTTTGTCTTCATGAAAGAACATTTATTGAAATTTATCAGCATCTTCTTCTGCTGCAACCTCCTCATCACTAATGTCAAGTTCCTTAAATGGTCTTCTTTAGTTTTACTGAAGACTAGGATATCATCCAAATATACAATAACAAACTTACAAATGAAGTCTTTGACTACTTCATTCATCAAACTCATGAATGTTCTTGGGGAATTCGTCAATCCAAATGGCATGACAAGCCATTCATACAACCCTTCATTCAACTTGAATGTTGTCTTCCATTCATCTCCCTCTCTCATTCTTATCTGATGATAGCCACTCTTCAAGTCTATCTTGGAAAAATAAATTTCTCCACTCAAGCAATCCATCAAATAATACATTCTGGGTAAAGGGAATATATACTTGATGGTGATATTGTTGATATATCTAGAATTTGTGCACATTCTCCAGCCTCCATATTTCTTTGGACTCAACACAGTTGGTACTACGCATGGACTCAAACTCTCTCTGACCAAAACCTTATCCAACAACTCTTGGACTTGTTTCTTGACCTCTTCATTTTCTTTAGGTGTCAACCTATATGATTCTTTGTTTGGAAACCTTACTCTTGGAATAAGGTCAATGTGATGAATGATACTCCTAATGGGTGGAGAGAGATAACTCATCCACCACGATGTCAACAAAATTATCCAACAATTCCTTAATTTCTTTAGGAAGATCATCCACAGAAGTACTTGTAAGGATGACTCTGGGATTTCTCACCACAACAAACTGCATCTCCTGTTCCTTCTTGACTTCATTCAAGAGTTCCTTCCCACTCATGAGAAGTATTCTTGGGCTAGCTTCTTCATTCACTTTCTTATCCTCCATTGGCATCAACATATGTGTACGACCATTCTTCTCAAGGGTGTAAGTATTTTTCCAACCATCATGTATGACATTTACGTCAAATTTCCATGGTATTCCCAACATAACATGAAAAACATCCATCGGTATTTTATCACACAAAATTTCATCTTTATAACCTCCTATCTTAAATCCAAGATTGCACTATTGAATTACCATGACTTGGTGTCCTTTTTGCAGCCATGATACCTTGTATGGGTTCGGATGTGCAGTTGTCTCCAAGTTCATCTTCTCCACCATTTTTGTGGATACCAGGTTATCAGTGCTCCCACTATCTATGATTACTTTTCATACCCTCTCCTTGGTCTTGCAAGCAGTCCTAAACAAATTGTTTCTATGAATTGGTTGTTTTTCTTCTTTCTTTGGCCTTAAGAGAAATTTCCACATCATGAGGGATTTCCCATCTTTTGTTGCTTCTGCCTCAAAATTCCTTATTTGATCTTCGGAAATGTGAGCTTCTCCACCTCCTTCTTTCTTCTTCCTCTCAGGTCATTCCCAAGATATGCCTTGTATTTCCACATGCAAATCATTTCACTTCTCCTCCTCTTCCTCTTCCTCTTCCTCTTCCTCGAGAAAAAGGGTTTTTTCCACCATATTGTCCACCTTTGGAACTTCCTCCTCTTTCTGTATGACTATGATACTTTCGAGCTTCAGGTTTTGGTTTCTGGAACTTCTCTCAAACAGTTCCCTTTCCTCTGCTTGGACTCTTTCCTTTGTTTCGTTGGCTTTGTTTTCTATCCAACTTCTCCTCTGCTTTCAGTGCTTCTTAATAAGCATATTCCACCATTATCATTGTAATCATATTGATTTCCTCTTGTATTTCATATCTCAATCCATTAATATACCTGGAAATGTTTTCCTCATCGCTCTCTTGATGTCCTGCTCTGATGTTCAATTTGTAAAATTCTTTAGTGTATTATTTCACTGACAAGCCCTTCTATCTCAAGTTCTACAATATCTTCAACATATTGATATGATAGTCTTTGGGTATGAAGTTGGATTTAAATTTAGCTACCATCCTATCCCAATTTTTTGTTTTTTTCTTACCTTTGTGCCTTCTGTCGGCTTGCAATTCATGCCACCATACTGTTGCATGTCCCTTCAATATGGTAACAACATGCTTCACCTTCTTTTCATCCATGATTTCTTCATAATCGAAGTACTTGTCTAAGTCCCTTATCTAATCCAACATCTCCTCAACATCCAAGTTTCCTTCATACATTGATACTTCCATTTTTTCTCTGGCTTCCATTTTTACAAATGCTTTCAACAAGCATCCCTCTGCAGCGTCTCCTTCTACGGCTCCTTCTACTTCCATTTCTTCACTTTCAACTTCGTTGATGTCACTAGCATCAGATTCTCTTCTCTGTGTTGTCTCCATGGAATCCAATCTTGCATAAAGCTGATTCATTTCTTGTTCCATGGATGAATTTTCTATAGGTCTCTCTACATGTATTATGAGCAGGATGATTCTAAAAATTATTTCACGCAGAGCTTAAATTCAAGCTCTGATACCAATTGATGAAGACCCCACCCTCTCCTAGGGTCCACAAGACCTCTTGGTCTAAGGATTGTTCAAATTAGGAAACGAATCGATTCTTCGGGTCCTGTTGAGTCCCCATAATCCTTTACCCAGGTCCTTGTATCTCCCGACACCGAAATACCAAAACATCTCTCCTTCTGATTGACAGCCTACGCACGTGCTATGCACTTCACGCTTTGACCCTTCCAATACTTAACTCTTACAAATCCACCGTACTGTCGAATTGGAAAGGTCCCAAACCACAGAATAGGGGATCGATGGTTCTTGTTCCCCGCTAATATCAACAACCCACAATGCTTCGGCGCTCTAGCTTCAGCGAATTTCGAAGCACCACATACAACAATCTCTCAGAGTGTTGATCTGGTGAACCTATGGAGGATCCAACTGTTCACAATGCTCCATCGATCTATGGTGTAGATCTACTCCGGGCCTCCGGTCTCCGAAAATTTTCAAAGCAACACTCCATCGATCATCAGGAGTGCCAGGCCTCCAGAGTGTCCAATATCCTGCCACATGTCTGCAGAGATCGATGACTCTCAATCACTTTTCCACACTGGGTTTCGAGGACTTTCGAAGCATGACACTCCATTCTTATGGAGTGCTCTATCGCTGGACTCCCAGATTTGGCGCCACATGTCTGTTGGAAACATGCCAACGAATTTCCTCATGCGGTCACATGGACATGCACATGCACATGCATGCAATCTATTTATGAACTGCTCATGTAACTATGTGATATATTCATGATCAATTTGTATAACTGAGTGATAGATGTTATATATGTGAGCATACCCATAGAGGTAGAGTACAATGCAAGTGCAAGCAAGTACAATGTGTAAGGAGAGGATTGTTGTATACCTATCAAGTCTATTTTAATTCTCCCTTGAATAATAAGAAGACCTTTAATCATTGCTTGTGGGTTTTTCCCTCATTGGGTTTCCATATAAATCACTATGTCAATTTGTATGATTGATGTGCTTGGTTTCATGCATGTTTGATCTTTCTTATTTTATGATTTGATATATGCTATGTTTTTCTTCTACTTCCTAACAAGTTGTATCAGAGTACAGAGTTGAAGGAGAAGAGAATTTGGTCGCTGGATTGAAGAGCAGGTTAACCGAGACGAGTGAAGTGGATCAGCTGAGGATGACTTTTGTTACATCATTGCGGGTTGTCCCTGTTTAAAAGTGCAATGATCGCACGCACACTTACTAATTTGCCAAAATTTCAGAATCGTCACAGGCACAGAGTTATACATAGTACGACATTGTCGTAGGTCCCAGTTTGACAAGGTGTGACAATTTGGGTGCAAATCGTTGCAGGCTTTCCACTAACAAAGTGGGATTATTTCCTAATCTTCGTAGGTGGTCCTCATACAAGGTGCGGCGATCCATTAAAGGAAAAATTAAAAGAAAAATTTTGATCCATTAACATGGTATGGAGTGCTTGTCTTATTCAAAAAGGGACATGGCCATGAGTGGATGATTTAATAATGGTGGAGGATATAATATTAAAAAGGTGGAGTGGATCTTTTTTTTAGAATATAAAAAGGTGAGGTGAATTCTTTGGTAAAAGGTGGACCTTTTATGTTTTGAAAAAAAGGGTTTTTCAATATATATTTTTTGAAAACTTTTTTTAATTTCAACCTTGTTTTTTGTAAGAGCCTGGTTTATTAGACATTGTGATTTTCTTTTTGGGTGTTGTGTGCTAATGGTGAAAGTGCAGAGTTCCAAGTTTAAGGTGGAAAAATTCAGTGGTAAGAATAGCTTTGCGCTATGGAATCTCAAGATGCGAGATCTTCTTATGCAACAAGGATTGCAAAATGCCTTGGCTGGAAGGTCAAAGAAACTGACAAGCATGATAGATGAGGATTGGGAGGATATGGATGCAAGAGACCTTAGTACTATTCTCTTGTGTTTGGCAGATGAGGTATTGTTTAGCATCACTGAAGATACGACAATAGCAGGTTTTTGGACCAAACTAGAGAGTCTGTATATGACAAAGAACTTGTTAAACCGAATCTTCTTAAAGAGGAAGTTGTGCAGCTTGTGGATGGAAGAAGGTACGAAAATTGTTGATCACTTGAATGTCTTCAATAATTTGATTTGTCAATTAACTACTATTGGAAGTAAAGTTCAAAGATGAGAACAAGGCAATTACGCTACTGGGTTTGTTTCCTGAGTCTTGGGATCATCTGGTCACAACTGTGTGGTTTAACACAACAAATGCCATTGATTAAGACACTGTTGTGGGAGCTCTTTTGTGTGAGGAAATGAGGAAAATATCCAATAAGGAAACCTCAACAACATAAGCAATGGTGGTCAGAGGATGATCTATAGAAAGAGGGAAAAATCAGAGGGGTACATCAAGGTCTAAGTCAAAAGGAAAGAAGAGTAAGCAGAAATGTTGGTTCTATGGCAAATCCAGGAATCTCAAGAAGGATTGTTGGAAAGGACAGAATTCATCCAAGAAGAACTCCACAAAAGAAGCAAAGGAAGATAATGTAGTTGAAACAAGTTCAAGTTCAATTTCATGTATGGTTGATGAGGTATTGTCTACTTGTGATTTTTCACATCAACATCATCATTGGTTGTTAGATTCTGGTGCGTCCAACCACATGTGTCTTCATAGAAATTGGTTCTCAACTTACCAATCTATTGATGATGGTGTTGTTTTTATGGGAAATGATTTTTCTTGTAAAATTGTTGGAGTTGGTAGCGTTCGGATTAAAAAGAATGATGGTTATGTAAGAACATTACCAGATGTAAGGCATGTTCTTGAACTAAGGAATAACTTGATATCTTTGGGATTTATAGATTCTACTGGTTACAGGTGTATATCTCAAGGTGGAGTATTGAAGGTGTCCAAAGGTAGCGTAGTAGTCATAAAGGCAAAGAGGATAGAAAACCTTTATCATCTTGAGGGAAGGACATAATTAAATCAAGCAGTGGTAGAATCTGAAGATGAAAGTGACTCTGTTCATTTATGGCATCAACATTTGGGTCATATGAGTGAGAAAGGGATTAAGGTATTGGTTGATCGTAAGTCACTTCCAAGTTTGAAGTTTCTGAATTTGAATTTCTACAAGTATTGTGTTTTTGGAAAACATTGTAGACAGAAGTTTAAAACAAGAAAGAATATAAGCAAAGGTATCCTCGATTACATTCATTCAAGTGTTTGGGGACCATACCCTACAGTTTATTTTGGAGGATCGTCATATTATGTGACATTTATAGATGATTACTCTAGAAAGTTTTGGGTCTATTTACTTAAAAGAAAAGCTTATGTATTTAATACTTTTAAGCAATTCAGAGCTTTGGTTGAAAATAGCACCAATAGGTCAATCAAGTGTTTTAGGATAGCTAATGGAGGTGAGTTCACATTTGTGGAATTTGAGAACTATTGCAAGGAAGTTGGGATTGAAAGACATAAGACCACGGTTTATACTCCTCACCAGAATGGTGTTGCTAAACACATGAATAAGACTCTTCTAGAGAGAGCAAAGACCATGCTCAGTAATGCCAATATGCGGCGAAAATTGTGGGCAGAAGCAGTTCTTACAGGATGTTATCTGATAAATCGGTCACCATCAACTGCAATAAACTATAATATTCCAGAAGAGGTATGGAGAGGTCATTCGTGTGATTTTTCAAATATGAGAATATTTGGTTGTGATGCTTATGCTCTTATTTCTAAAGATCAACATTCTAAACTAGATCATAGATCAAAGAAATGTGTCTTTGTTGGTTATGGTGATGGATTTAAGGGGTACAGATTGTTGGATCCTACTTCCCACAAACTCATCATTAGTAGAGATGTAGTATTTGATGAATCCTCACTCTTAAAATCAGAATTGGTAGATGTTGAAGTGAGACAAGAACAGGTACCGCAAGTTCAGCAAATTCAGTTGGAAACTCAACCATATTCATAAAGGGAGGAGCATGAAGAAGTTCCAGAAGAAGAAGATGAAGATGAAGATGTAGAAAATATCCAAGAAAATGAGGATATGCCTCAACCATCTCTGAGGAGATCTTCACAGGTCAAGAATCCTCCTACAAGGTATGACAATTATGTTTTATCTGTGGATTTGGTTTCTATTGATGGAGAACCTAGTTATTTTAAGGAAGCAATTAAGGTATCTGAAAGTTCTCAATGGAAGAAATATATGAAAGAAGAAATGGATACCTTAGAGAGGAATAAAACATGGGACCTGGTAGAACTTCCAAAGGAAAGGAAGGTTGTCGGCTGCAAGTGGGTCTACAAACTGAAAAAATGGTGTTGATGATAAAGTCGAAAGGTATAAAGCAAGACTAGTAGCAAAAGGGTATTCTCAAAAGGAAGACATTGATTTTCCTGAGATCTTTTCACCAGTTGTGAAGCTTGTTTCAGTTTGTGTTCTGTTAGCACTAGTTGCTTTACTTGATCTTGAGTTAGAGCAGCTAGATGTTAAAACAATGTTTCTACATGGAGATTTAGATGATGATATATATATGGAACAACCGTAAGGGTTTGTTTAGGATTTCAATAAGAGGTTTGTTTGCAAACTCAAGAAGTCATTGTATGGCCTAAGACAGTATCCCAGGCAATGGTACAAGAATTTTGATTCCTTCATGGTGAGACTAAATTTTACAAGAAGTGAATATGATCATTGTGTTTACTTTAAAAAGTTGGAAAATGGCATGTTCATTATTTTGGTGTTATATGTTGATGATATGCTTGTGGCAAGAAAAATCATGGTGGAAATCAATAGGTTAAAGGCTCAGTTGAATAGTTCGTTTGATATGAAGGATCTAGGAGAAGAAAAACAAATATTAGGCATGGAGATACACAGAGATAGGAAAAATGGTAAGTTGTGGTTATCACAACATAAGTATGTGGAGAAAATACTTATGAGATTTGGTATGAATAATGTGAAACCCATACAAATCCCTTTGGCTTCCCATTTCAAGATTTCTTCAGTTTTATGTCCTAGTAATGACGAAGAAAAGGATTATATGTCTCGTGTACCATATGCTAATGCAGTGGGAAGTTTGATGTATGCGATGGTGAGTACTAGACCAAATATTTCACATGCAGTTGGTGTTATCAATCGATACATGGAAAATCCAGGAAAAGAGCATTGGGAAGCAGTGAAATGGGTGCTTCTATATCTTAGAGGTGCAAGCAGTTATTCTATCACCTATGATGGTTCCAAAGATTCAGTTTGTGGTTCTGTAGATTCAGATTTTGTAGGTGACTTGGAAAAAAGGAGATCCACTTCAGGATATGTCTTTACTCTTGCAGGAGGACCTATTAGTTGGATGTAAAAGCTTAAAAATGTAGTTTCTTTATCCACTACTGAGGCAGATTATATGGCTTCTTTACATGAATGCAAGGAGGAAATTTGGTTACAGGGTTTGTTGGGTGAGTTTGGAAGAATGCAGGATAAGGTTAAAGTGTTTTGCGATAGGCAAAGTGATTTTCATTTGGCTAGAAATCCAGCTTATCACAGTAAGACGAATCATATTTCTGTTAAGTACCATTTTGTAAGACAGTTTGTTGATGAAGGTGGAATGGCTCTGGAAAAGGTCCATACAAAAGTGAATTCTGCAGACATGTTTACGAAACCAATTTTTTTAGAGAAGATATGGTGGTGTTTGGCTTCTCTTGGTTTGCAAAAGAGGTGATGAATTAATTAAGGGAATGATATATCATGTAAATTGTTGTCAAGGTGGAGATTGTTGGAAACATGCCAACGAATTTCCTCATGTGGTCACATGTGCATGCATGCAATCTATTTATGAACTTCTCATGTAACTATGTGATATATTCATGATCATTTTGTATAACTGAGTGATAAATGTTATATATGTGTGCATACCCATAGAGGTAGAGTACAATGCGAGTGCAACCGAGTACAATGTGTGAGGAGAGGATGGTTGTATGCCTATCAAGGCTATTGTAAGTCTCCATTGAATAATAAGAAGACCGATAATCATTACCTGTGGTTTTTTCCCTCATTGGGTTTCCACATAAATCATTGTGTCAATTTGTATGATTTATGTGCTTGGTTTCATGCCTGTTTGATCTTGCTTATTTTATGATCTATTGTATGATATGTTTTGCTTCTATTGCCTAACAGTGTCCACTATGATGGATGACTCAGATGAACTCTGGCCTCTGGTCGTTCTCGACTCCAAATGCTTCTATCCAACTTTCCTCCATAGTGTTGGATCCGGTGACACATGTCCACCGAGATAAATGATGGAGATGAGCTCCATTATTCAAAACTCTGGGAGTTCTCACAACTCTGCACTCAGTTTCCTCTAGAGTGTTGGACCTCTAGACTCCCAKATCTACTGTCACGTGTCCTTCCCCTGATCAATGGTCCAGATCAACTCCGAACATCRGGACTCCGGAGAGATCGAAATACCCTTCACTTTATTCTCCCGGAGTGCCTATCCTCTAGATMTCTTGACTTGACAATSTGTGTCCTCAATGATGGATGACACWGATGAGATTTGGGGCTTCAGGACTTCGGGAGTACTCCACTCTAAAATATCCACTCCTAACTTCCTATGGAAAACTAGTCCATTGAAGTACAMAATTTGCTGACATGTTTCCTTAGATTTTGGATGACCACRATCCTCTCTGGCCTTCGGGACTTCGAGCATCCCGACTTCTCCACATGMAAAATATTCCAAACATGTGAAGTTCGAAAGACTTCGTTGATTAAACCTCACACAACTCCTCCTGATTTGTCGACTGTACTCTCTCCTGCAACCTCTCGAATGGATCTCAACTTTTTATTTCCATTCTTCGATAACTCCTCCTTYGAACTCGATCCATGACTTCCCCGAATGCATGAATTCTCAACAACTCACAAGGTTAAACCCCTCGCTGCTTCTCCARATCTAAGGGTGATGAAACACCCTGGATCATCCTGAACAGATCTCAACCATTCTACTCTTAAAACAATGAATCTTCCTCTCCATAAATATTATGACCGTTATCCTTCCTGAGCTTGACTACATGAGATAAATAGGATCTACGRCGCCCTCTTGTGCGCTCCTCTAAGGTCTATAGGCCTCGGGCACACTCCTTGTGTCCCTGGAACTTCMAACAAGTTTTAGACTTAGATACTTTTTAGAAACTCTCCTCACACACTCCTTGCATTCGTCTCCTCTAAGACTTATTCAACACTTAAACAAGTGTTTTCCCAATGCACTCCTTGCAGGGGTCTTCTCCAATCTTTGTTCTCCACTAAGAAATTGTGCACTCTTTCCAATTCAACTGAACAATTGTGCACTCCTTTCACTTCAGCTATAAATTCACGTTATCTCTTCTAATCTTTTGAGTCTATCTCCACTCAGCCTATGCACTCCTTGTGGGCACTATGCACTCCTTGCACCAGGAATCTCAGAAGAGAAACAAATGAAATTTATAGAAACATCAAAGGTTCCCACAGTTAACCATGAAAAACATATCCATGCATAAAAGATATATAAACAGATAAAACAAGATAGCATAAAGAAACATCACATGTACTAAAATAATTCAGATAAACACAACACCATACATTTGGAATCAAACCTCTCTGCTTGTATTCATTTAGTAAAATATGTACATGGACTCATACAACTCTCTGCAACTCTTCATAAGCTTCAATCACTCTTTCAACGACAATAAAAATATAAATAAGAAGCCTCCTTTGGGAATAAAATACATATATGTATACATCGAGGGGCTTCTCGAGCCTTCCCTCTTGACTACCTTAGTGTTATCTATTATAGAAAGATTTGCCTCACCCCATGCAAACTTGCTCAGAAAGACTTTTCCATTTCCCTATGCCTTATTGAAGTCTTTTTTTCCAATTCCCGGAGCTAAAAATGTATTTTTTGACATATACGTGCCCTAACATCTATACATCATGCGTATACGTAGGTTCACCATTACAGCCCACGTACATCAGATTTTGTGCTCAAAATTAAAAAATGGTGTCGGGTTTCCATGTCATGTCACAAGATCCATGATCCTTGACCTTCCATATACAGGAAACGTTCTGAATCGTCCCTTCAGTTCCATTTGAATTCTATAAATGAACCATATCCAAGCTATGGAAAAGAGGAGAATAATTCAACTTTGAGAGCAAAGTTACTCTGGATAAATTATTCACTTCATATTGAGTCTGCATCCCTTTGTCCTTTTAAGTCTGAACACATTGTTCAGCCCCCAAGCTCTTCCCTATTTGATGGAGAACCTCATTGTCTCTCTTATCTGAGCTTGCCTTTGGTGGAGGATTGAAGTGGTTGAGGCCCAGCTGGGAGGGACTTAGTTTCTCGGTTTCGAACGTGCCGACATGGAATTTTTTCATTCATACACTTCTGTTGATTACATTTTAATAGAAATACTATTTTCTCGTCCAATTAATGTCTTTCAAATATTTAAATTGTTATTCCATGGGTTTATTTGTTATGAATATTGATGGATTATGCTATTATATGTGCTAAATTTATATATTATCACCATATACTTGTGTATCATGGTTTTTTAGGACAATTTGCAGGTATATTGCTTTAAGTCAAGTGCTCAACAGTGGACTTCATCGAACATCTAGACGAGGTAGGTTGTTTATCTTGTCTTGTTATCATATTTGTTTATATAACATACTTGAGATTAGAGTTTATTTCTACAGTCATTTATGTCTGTTGTGGTTTACCCCATGCCATAGAGTGATTTTCCTCATAACATAATTGGCGACCATACTGGGAAGAGAATCTTATTTTTAGGGTTTGGAGTGTTTTTCTCCTTTGATTGCTCTTGTTTATCTTGAGTTTCTTGTCATCTGATTGCTTGACAACCTCTGTTCATTTTGAGTATGATTTTCTTGGCCTTATAATTAACCTGGTAAGTAGTATATCAATACACATACTTGTTTTTTTTCCTGAAACTCACATACATACACGAGCTGTAGTTCTATAGGAAGCGTATATACATGGTTTTCTCCTGAACAACCGCATACATCATCCTTTTTTTCTTGATTGTTGAATTTGATGTTTGTTGGGTAGGTGTTTATGGTTGTTGAGTCTTCTTAGGTCTCTGTCATGACTATTAAGTGCCTGTAGAGTGATAGGAAACCTTTCTTTGGTTGAATTTTCAGGAGGTTTTTCTTTCTCATCATCCTTTTCATTGGTTGTCCTTGCATTCTGGCCTAGGTGTTTGCTTATTGATATTCTACTTGGTTTGTCTTTGTTTACAAATAGTAGGATCTTTATATCAAGTTGTTGTTTAGTCCTTGCATTTTCATTCTTTTATATTGAAAGTACAAAAAATACATTTTTGCATTGTTGGCATTTGATCTTTTGGGTTCTTATCATTGATCTTAGTATTGTTGAGGAAAAGATATGAAATGATCTTACTCAAGCATTTTCAGATTTTGCTTGGCTAAAGGAAAATAGACGGGAATGTCACCCTAGGTTTATAGCCAACAAAAATAACATCCTAACTCGCAAGTATTAATTACAAGTGCTTAGGCTAGTGTTTTATCAATAAAAAAACTTGTTGGAAATTTACTTTTTGTGCAATTTTCTGAATATAACAGTTACTGAAATAAATGTAGAGACATAAGTAAATACACCAAGATGATAATCAAGAAAGATGAGACATAAAGAAATCCTTTATTTCATTCCAATTCACCAAAGAGTCACTCTCTTTACAAAATTTCATGCAGAAATTTAGGACCAAAGTCAAACTTAGAGATCCCCGATGGAACATACAAAAGGACCTATGACAGAAAATTAAAACTGAACTCTAAAAAGATGGATCATCTTGCCACATATTATTTCCCACTCGACTCTATACAATAGCCTTTATCAGTCATGAAAACTAATTCACAAACAAACAAGTATACACAAACTATCAAAGATAGATCAACACCTCTAAAAAACAAGTGTCTTAATGATGTAATTCATCCCTGAATCTTGTTGTCTACAATAAGACCTTGTTATCATAAAAAATAATTAGGCTTGGATATATTAAGGAATGAATGAAAACTGAATTATATCAACATAATCTCAAAGAGAAAACCTTAGTATGATTCTCCTTCTATCCTCCCTTTGTTCCTCCCTTTCCTTTTGCTTTTAAACAAATTAGAATTGGTTGAAGTAGTTGAACCAACTCATTAGTTAAGTTAATTAAAAGACTCAACCAACTTTTAGTTAGGGGGGAAAGTAATAATCATAATAAGGGTTATAAATAAATAATAACTAGTAGGTGGGACCCCTTGTGACTCCCTTTAGCTCATAACAATCATAACATAACTATTTAATTAAGCAAACACACCTCCTTGTGACTCCCTTTAACATATTCACATTTGACAATTCAGCTCATGATATTTGAAATTATTTTCAAAAAATATTACTCATATATCCAAAAATAAAACATGTTGTCCAAGATTCCTGAAGTCAATTGTCATCAACAATATATAAAATAAAAACTCAAAGCCATATTTCCCACTCTACGATGCAATATTTCCTTGATTGTTGTTGTCACCCTTCAATTTTCCTGAATTTTCCTTTGGCTGTGTTGATCCTTTAGACCTAATCTTGTTGATCACGTGGTAACAATCATCCCTAAAATGCATCCGAGAATACACATATTTGTCAGAGCCATTGGAGGGCGAGGAAGGGGCAACAGTGGATTTTCCTTTCTCAGGGGCATGGTGGGCCTCAGTTTTCCATCTCTTGCTAGCATGGGAGGATTGCAGTGGTGATTGTTCAGGGACAACTTGGGCAATTTGGTTGTTAGGAGGAGGAGCAGGCAAAGACAAATTGGGCCAGCCATGATGTTGGGAGACTGTCAGGTGGACAATCTCTTTCCATCCATCATTTTTGGGAACCTCGGGTTGCAATGAGACATGAGGGGGCACATGAATACCAGGGGTTTGCAGAACCTAGAAGGGAGGCCTTTCAGGCCTAGGTTTGACCACTCCTTGCCCAATCCAATTAAAAAATTTGGCCTAAAACAATTGGCCTAACTCCTATGAGTCAGTGTCAAAATGTATGGAGAACCTTGGCCTTCTTGGGCCTCTGTTCCAATTACCTCTCCCTCTGTTGACTCTGCCATGGCTACCTCGGCTGAAAAAACTCATTCCTGCATGCATGATTGATTTGAAAATAGTCTTTTAAATAACCATACATGACAACTCTTTACAAATATGATATATATTTTGTCTTAGCAACGTATCAGAATCATGCAATCCAATCCATACAAATTGTTAAATTGTTTGTCAATGAGAAGGGTTGAACAAAAGGTTATGGGATATGCGAGGGGTTTGTATTGAGCGAAACATGATATAATGAGGGGGAGAAGAACACGGTTACTTCTCAATGAAAATAACAATCAACTGTAATGCAAACCAAAGAGAACATTCACTGTAATCAAACCAAGACACTGCTCCTTCCATCTATTCAACATAGAAATTTCCTTAACTGTAATCAATTTTAGAACAGGGATTGAAAAATGAATGTGGGAAGGTGAGGGGGTTGTAATTAGCAGAAAGTGAAATAATGGTAGGGAAAAAGAGTGATTATTGTTCATAAAATTAATTAAGTGATCCATAAAACCATTCTGTGAAGAAATCTACCAACCAAATTACCACTGTGACCCCAAAACACTATTGTGCATAATTCAAAACAATTTCGGGCATTAACTTGCTCACAGTTTGAAATTAAATACTTAAGACAATGTCATTAAACAAGACAGTGTGCGATCCACAATGCTCTGTAGGGGAGTTATGTTCCTCTTATTTATCCAATTAACATATTATAACAATTCTCAAATGTATAAAAAGTAACCATTTCCACTATGTTCATCATCAAAATCAACCACTGCCCACACATTACTTGAACCATCAAATACAACTCAAAAGTCGTGTTTCAAAAATGCAATGAAATTATATTTTCATTGCACATGTGTCTGTCATTGTTAAAATGAATGACATTCGTTAAATATACATAATGGATAGTCAACCCAATAACATACTTAAATTTCAAAAACCTCGACTCGCCATTTAAACAGACAGACAACAACCATCACTCCAACTCATGCTATGTTGTGGAAAACATAAAACAATTCAATCAATGCAAGTGTAATTCTATGACTGTACAAGCCCGATTTTCTTCGACCCTAAGTAATCAAAATGTTGGGCTATCCATCCAATTCAATGAGGCATCAACAGCAGGAACAATTTTACAACACAATTGATCAAATTAGAACAAGCCATTGTTCAGAAACTCGTGACCTTTCCCAATAGCACAATCAATTAATATTGGTAACAACACAGTGTACAATCATGCCATAATCACCATGACTGCAACATTCCCATTGAATATTTTGAAAGCACACATTTAGAGTATCATTTACTCAACTTATCGGGCCGAGCTATCAAGCAGATAAGAGAAGGAAGCAACAATCATTTCCCAAATTAATCAATATTGCAGTCAAACCACATTGTGTAAAAATTGTGCCTCTCCTTGACGATGCAATCAAATACTCATGCATATATGTTGGATGGAAATACCATAAACATCATGATTGCAATAATCATTTGACTATTAAAACACATGGTTACAGTAGTCATTGATTCGTTCTTATAGGAATGCCACTCATACCAATACATCAATCATGAAGCGTCATTGTGCCTTAATCAATTTTAAACAGTGTCGAGTTATCCATTCAATAAACACAATGAGGAAACAAATGCACATTTGATTTAACAATTCATTCTAATTAACCATGCTGAGCTTATCCACCAATCATAATAACAATTGTAGTGACCAAGTACCAAATCAACACCATTTCCATATAATAAACGAGGTGAGCCAGTAATCCACTCTATCAACCACACACCACCAATCAATCACAACCAATAGAGAAACCGACAGGCCACAATGGTATTTTCTATCAACCCTCAGAGTCGAGGAGTTAAGGGTTTTCTCTATGGACAACATAGGGAAACTAAAGTTGAAACCCCTGAGACCAACAACGTATACACATAGAAAACCACAATTTACTTCGTGGCCAGGGTGATGAATCTTGTGACAGGAGAGGCTATAACAGAATATCGAGGCTCCAATTTGTCATGGTAATGATACTTAGCACACACAAGGTGTAACCCTCGTGGCTCTCTAGTCACCCAACTACAATGCTGAGGTGCAGACAGGGCCGAGAAGAAGAAATATAACCCACTATGCGACCATATAACAACGACAACAACCAAATTCCCAAATGAACAATGCACAGTGACACAAAAGCACTTCCAACCCATTAAACCCCACAAAAGCCAAAGACTGGATACGGTGATACGAAGAGTGTGAATACAGCTAGCCGTTCAAGATCAAACAAAACCCTCCAACCAAACCAGCAAGGGTGACAGAGAGCCCTCATGGCTACTAATACTCAGAACAACCCCATACATTATAACTTCAGACATTATCATAGAGAAAGCCACCAACAATTCACTCCAGAAAAATCACAGTTTCACACAGTTGTAGTACTTAAGGAAAGCACAACCCATACATTCAAGCCAATATCCATTTCATAATAGAGCAGACTCATGAATGGCCAAAACAAATAACATACATGTAATCCAAGCACTTTAAACACGAGTTGGTCAAGTGGTTCCTCTCTGCTAGGAAGTCAGAGCATAACCACAGCAACAAATTTGAACAATAGAAGACAACGAAGGAGTAAGGGTGACGTGCAGTAAATACACGTCGCCTCCATTCACAGTCCATTAACTCCTTATTACATGCCAGCAAGCTTCCATTAACACAATTAATCAAACCATGTATCGAAACCATCACCTATTAAAAGCCAATAGTGTGACCATATAACAATTCTAACTTATGCTATAACATCAATCAACCATGTTCCATATGACTCAACGAAACACATAACCATTAGCCTTTAACACTTTGTCAAATGTGCCACCCACATCTTATCCTTATGCAATTTGATTGAGTTATATGGTTAATATGCATATGGTATTGCTATCTAGGGTTTAACCATAATCATTTTAATCTTTCATTCATGTAGTATAGCATATAGCATAGTTCAAATTCTTCCCTTTGCATTTGTTGCATTATTTTCATTTCTTTATATTTCCTTGTATGTGTTATTGCTTTTTTCCAACTTCCTTTTATGTATTTTTACTAACATGTATGTTGTGCAGGTATCCCAAGAATAGATAGCACTGGTATCAATGAATAACATAGGCTGTAGTAACATAAATAACCAATACTTCAAAATCCCAATCAATAGCCAATAAAAACAAGATCTCATCAACCATGTAAGCAGTGTCGAACATCAACACAAACATCAAATAAGGACCAGATCTGATCTCCAATCTATAAGGGGGTCCCACCTACTAGTATTATTTAGCTTTTATAATAATAGGCTTTAGCAACACTTTGCGGGAAAAACTTCGCCAATGATTTTTAATCGTCAAGAAACTGGCGACTCCATAAGGAAATTTATTTTCAAAAGATTTAGAACTCAGAACTCATGGTTTCGTAGACCAAGAACAGCAGGTCAAGAAGATATAACCAGGAAGATTATACAACAGGGCGAAGTGAGTGGATTTAATGGAAAGATGACCGGTAATTTGGGAATAATTCATGAAAAAGTGTTAAGTATGAGGGGCTTTACCACTGTATGCATAATGATCCAACCAGATTATTCTCTTAACTTCAAGCAGAACAAATTTTTAGGCTTGACCTTAAAATCTCAATGGATGAAGAAATGGTAAGAAGAAGCAAGAGATCACCAATTCTTTACAAGACAGAAGTGGAACTATATAAAAATTTCAAGGTTCCTTCAAAGGAGACATCATAACAGTTGTGTAAGCTTGATTTTTATTGACTAACAATGCTTTGCAGGAGTGTCATTGTGGCAGAATCGGTCCAACATCCTATCTTGACCAAATTAACTAAAATATGATAGGAAACAAAATCATAACAGAAGTAAAAATGCAGGAATTAAAACAACAACAATAAAAGACAAAAAATGAAGAAGTCAACAAGAAAAATTTTAACTCAGAAAGTCAAAGTCAAAATTCTGTAAAGCGGAAAAAGAAGCACAAAAAATGAAAGCAAAGATAGGCTACTAGTATACATAAAATCCAAACAACATTAGAACTTTTCACGTTGGTCCCTCACAATATTTCAAGTGAGGGTTGTTAGCGTTGTAGGAAAACAATTGCTTCTATAAATCCTTTGAAATGTAAGAGTTAGTGTCCAAGACAAAAAAAAATTGGAAAGGACCCAACACTTGGAATTTTGATGTAATTATCAGCCCCTTGACGCACACAATTAGATCATCAAGATATATATGAAGATAGACCAATTCATCGAGATTCGTTTGCATAGGTATTTTAAAAGAGGTACTTGTATCAATTAAGATATAAAGACGGCATTGTTAAGACATGGTACCCCAATTAGGCATCTGCCCCTTTTACCTTGATTTTCTTGCAACCAAACAAATTGTCAAGTAAGGGACTTAACTGTGACTCTACAACCTATTGCAAAATCATTTCCATACTGAGAGGAGGAAAAGGATTTCTCATAATATCTTGCCTGAAAATTCGAAGATTAATACAGGTTCTAATATTATCAGTGGTCCTCAAAGGAGGTTCCCAATTGGAAACCCATTCAGGGTGGACTGAAAAAATCATCCAAGGCCCTGAAGAATGTTTCCAACTCCCTTTGAAAAGTTTCTTTAGAGTTAATAAATCTTTGTTCTTGCATAATTGGTTTCATGCCTTCCTTGATGGGAATATCATTCTGTAAAAAACTAGGATCAAAACCACGAAGATCCTTATAAGGCCAAGCAAAAACCTTTCGAAATCCACCAAGTAGCTTGGCAAAATTCATTTTTTCATTATCAAAACATTGGGTATCTATGTTTTCATTCTTTGAATATTTGAGTGCCCCAATGTTTGAGGATATGGTTTCACTCACCTTCATTTGTAACTCCTCTTCTCTTTGTTTTTCTTTATTGCCTACAACACTCAAGGAAAATGAACCATCAAGAGGAATCAAGCTCTCGGGAATCTTATTGTTTTCTATGGAAATAATTTCCTTGGGCTTAAGAGGTTCATATTAAATGAAAGCACAAATGTGATCATTGTTAGGGAGGGCCTGCCAAGATTCTACATTTTCAAGGATATATGGATGATATAGAGATTGAAAAGAACAATCATGCCTGTGAGGAAAAAGTTGTTGATTAGGAGAAGCTGCAAAGACAACTAACCAATCAACCATTGAATTCAACTCCCTCATAACATGAGTGATGTTGAAAGATAAAAGGTTTGAGGTAAGTGCCCAAACATTTTGGGTGTATCGTTCCATCAGATTTTTTTTAGGAGGGAATATCTTACGTATCAGGTTCACAAAAAGCTCGGAATTTCCAAAATCTGAAAGGTGACCACAACCAAGATTAAGGGCATTTTCAATGCCTAATAATAAAGATTTGAATTTAGTGACATTGTTTGTACAATCAAAATCTAACCTATAAGACAAATTATGAATCCTTCCTACAGGGGAAACCAAGATAATACCAACCCCATTACCTTCATTAGAGCATGAACCATCAAAGTGCATGTGCCATATATCATCATCTAAATCGATTCATTCCAAAGTAATATTATCCTCCTCGGTAAATATGGAATACACTCCTAGGTCTTCTTATATATAGATTACGCTAGATTGCAAAACACTGTCTATGTACGGTGAAATTCTTCCCTCTCTAAGGACTATATTATTCTTACCATTCTGAAGAAAAGATAAATGTGTCCCGTAGAGTGAGAGGTATCCACCTGTTAAGGCTTGCCAATCTCTTCCTAATATAATTGATTAATTGGTTACAGGCATATCAATTACCTAAATGTTGAGGGTTGTCCTTATCTCAGGATGAGCGCATAAAACCAAGGTCACATCCTTAATCTCGCCTATGGTTGTTTGTTTTAGACTATTATAGGAGAGCATGCTTCTGGCATTTTCATTTGTACAAGACAAGCCTATCTCTTCCATAATAATCTTTGACATCACACTTGGGCCTGAACCACCATCAATGAGGCAACAATGGGAAATCTTATCCATGATCTTTACAGAAATATAAAAAGGGGTATTTTTTACAGGGTATCTAAAGTTATGTACACCTACTTTATTTATAGAAGAATCCTCTTCGTTTACCTCTTAGGAAATATTGGCTACAACAGAATCTTTTCCTTCCATGAATTGTTTCATATGCATCTGTTGTTCAGGGATGACAACTATGTCTAGAAGGGTTACATCTGCTTTGATTTTGGCCAACTGATTCAAGATATTGTATTTGGAAGAGGGGAGAGGGGGAGTGATTGCTTGACTCTTAGTAACCTTAGGAACCTAGAGAGTAGTAGCGGTTGAGGATGAGCTCGGGCTAGATGAACTGCGGGGAGGATCAAATTTTCCCTTGGGAGAATAGGCTTTGTTCCTAGTATTGATAACCATGACATATTTTGGCTTTGCAAAATCTATAAAAACGATAGTAGATTATGGTCTTTTACCAAAGATCTTATCTCTAGCACTCTTCTTTACCTCACATGTGGTTTCCTCGTGGTGTTCCTCACAAAATTTACACCAACTCCAAGGCAGGATAGCTTTAGGCTGAAAATTGTTTTCAACCGGATTTCTAAAGGGGGGTGCAGAAGAGGATGAAGCTCTAGGGGTGAGAGGGGAAACAATACCCTTCCACTCAAACGTTATCATACGGTTGTTCATATCTTGTACTAGTTGTAAGAGAGAGGACATGTAAGTCTGTCTAACTGATTCTACCTGGGGAAGACGAGTTCTTTCAATTTGTTCTTCATACTTTGAACAAGCATGCAGAGGGGAACCGATATTATCAATGGCCTTTTCCTCAAGCCTATGATGCTAGGGGGAAGGCAATGCATTTTAGTAATGCATGAAATCGGCTTGGTTCTGAGGGAGGATAAGTTCGAGGATTTGATTGAATAACTTGGTGAAATGCAAGTTGAAAGACTTGATGGTTTCACCATATTTATAGGTGACGTTATTGTATTCCCTTAACTTCTCAGCGGGCTTTTGGATTTCCCATAAGTGGATTGGAACCAATAGATTAACTCCTCCCAAGTAGACAAAATCTTATTAGGAAGGTCAAAGAATTCGGTTGCAGCCTTTCCTTCCAAGGAATTGACAAATAAGCACATGCAAGTATCATTGTTGGTGGCCCCTATGTTATGACAAGCATTAGAAAATGCCACCAGGTGTTCGTTTGTACTGACAGTTTTATTTCCTAAAAAACTAGACAGGTTCTCATTAAACTTTGGAAGTGGACGAGTAGCAGGTGCTAGGTTAAGAGGAGAGGGCACGTGCCATGGTGTGGTTGTGGAGTCTTCTTCGAACTGAAAAATCCCATACTTTTTAATGACTTTGGTGGGGTTTGTGGTAGATTTGACAGGGTTATGGTGGCTATATACACTTCCAATCACTGATGAAGATGAATATTGAGAAGATGAAGCACTTCCAATGCCACCAGAGCCACCACTAGATGCCATCTTGTGGATGATATATGAGGGAAAGAAAGATGAACCGAAGGAATCGGATAAAGTTCTCCTTAGAGCACTTTGTTGGGAAGATAACACAACATTTCTTCTTCCTATTTCAGCAATAGAATTGATTTCAGGTGGCAAGCCTCTTCTTCTTCTAGAAGCAAAAGAATCTAAGGACATGAAAGATCAAAGGACAAAAATTGAAGAAACAAAAAGCGTTAATGTTGATTTCTAGGTTGTCTAGATCTAGCCTCCAATTGTTCTTGAGCACTAATATCTCGTTGAATCACTACCCAAGAATAGTTAAGCTCAGCACGGGTATTGGCAATGTCTAAAATGGTATTAAACAAGTTCAAAGCAATGTTGGTTTGGTCTTGGAGACTGGGCTCAATATTGGGCTGCCTTGCAACAGGCACAGTCATTAAGAAATAAAACAGTCAAAGAATCAATAACAGAAAATAAAGATGTATCGATGAAAATCGAGTATAAAATTTAACCAGAGAGATATCGAAGATCTCCCCAGTATGGTCGCCAAATAAATGTTGAGGAAAAGATATGAAATGATCTTACTCAAGCATTTTCAGATTCTTCCTGGCTAAATAAAAATAGACAGGAATGTCACCCTAGGTTTATAGCCAACAAAAATAACATCCTAACTCACAAGTATTAATTACAAGTGCTTAGGCTAGTCTTTTATCAATAAAAATCTTGCTGGAAATTTAATTTTTATGCAATTTTCTGAATATAATAGTTGCTGAAATAAATGTAGAGATAGAAGTAAATACACCAAGATGATAATCAAGACATATGAGACATAAAGCAATCCTTTATTTCATTCCAATTCACCAAAGAGCCACTCTCTTTACAAAATCTCATGCAGGAATTTAGGACCAAAGTCAAACTTAGAGATCCCCGATGGAACATACAAAAGGACCTCTGATAGAAAATCAAAACTGAACTCTAAAAAGTTGGATCATCTTGCCACAGTTTTTTCCCACTCGACTCTGCACAATATCCTTTGTCAGTCATGAAAACCAATTCACAAACAGACAAATCTACAAAGACTATCAAAGATAGATCAGCACCTCTGAAAAACAAGTGTCTGAATGATGTAACTCAGCCTTGAATCTTGTTGTCTACAATAAGACCCTGTTATCATAAAAAAAAAATAGTCTTGGATAAATTAAGGAATGAATGAAAACTGAATTATCTCAACATAAACTCAAAGAGAAAACCTTAGTATGATTCTCCTTCTATCCTCCCTTTGTTACTCCCTTTCCTTTTTCTTTTAAACAAATTAGAACCGGTTGAAGTCGTTGAACCAACTCATTAGATAAGTTAATTAAAAGACTCAACAAACTTTTAGTTAGGGGGGAAAGTAATCATCATAATAATGGTTATAAATAAATAATAACTAGTAGGTGGGACCGCTTGTGACTCCCTTTAGCTCATAACAATCATAACATAACTATTTATTAAGAAAACACACCTCCTTGTGACTCCCTTTAACCTATTCACATTTGACAATTCAGTTCATGATATTTGAAATTATTTTCAAAAAATATTACTCATATATCCAAAAATAAAACATGTTGTCCAACGATTCCTGAAGTCAATTGTCATCAACAATAGATAAAATAAAAACTAAAAAGCCATATTTCCCACTCTGCGATGCAATATTTCCTTGATTGTTGTTGTCACCCTTCGATTTTCCTGAATTTTCCTTTGGTTGCGCTGAGCCTTTAGGCCTAATCTCGTTGTTCATGTTGGTTTTGGAGCCTAATTATCTTCCTGATTCAGAGGTCTTTTACTTTCAGCCATGTTTATACCCCATGAAGTATTTACACCCCAGAAGTATGTACACTCTTCCACGTGGGGGAGTGCAGAGAGGGGGTACCCCCTCTGTGGGGTCCAGGGGGGCTATCCCACTCGGTTTGGGAGTCTGGGGGAAAGCGGGCCCCCAGTAGGGGTTCGGGGGTGAAGCCCCCGAAGGAAAAATTGCCTTGTAAATGTATATTGTAATTTCATTGTAAATTTGGACCGTTCATTATAAGGTCATAGATCTAACGATAGAGATTATGTTAGGGTTTTTTGCCCTAGAAGGAAACCCTCTTTTATGAGGGAAATGTATTGTGGCTATGGTTGATGGAGAATATTGTATTCTGAGATAGGAGACTGTGAGAGAAAGAAGAGGAAGTTACAGTGGGTTTGATATAGGTTGTATCCCTTCATATGCTGGATAATAATAAAGGAAGGACCTGGCAATTTCTCTGGTGGACGTAGCCCACACTGGGTGAACCACATAAATCTATGTCTCTATTGTATT